>BGPR01011247.1:0-31373 GCA_013235015.1 Araneus ventricosus
GTAGAATCATTTTAATCAGAACTTTCAAAATGCCCAGATTTGATTCAAAACGGATGATAAGGGTTTGTTCCTGAGCTACTTGAGAGACAGGGCTAAATTTGCGCAGATCTCCGAATGGAAGGTGGGTAAGTCCTCCCATTGGTATTTCTGCCCACTGAGATAAATAATTTGATAAAGGAACCAGAAGACAAAGCTCGACCATGAGCACATTAAGTCATTACTGCTTCAAAGGTTTAAACTACCGCCGAAAATTCAGACAATTGATGGTAAAATCACAGAAAGTCCCGATCTACGTGGCATGATTTCTACCAAGGATTAAAACATACTTCTGAGGATGGCTATCAGGCTTAAAGGTCGAAACGTTCGACCAACTTAAAGATTTAATGATTGTAGATCAAACAAAAAAAAGCACCTGGAGATTTTAAGGAACATTTTCTTGATGAGTATGTCAATAATACTCTACGGAGTTAGTGGCAAAATGGAGGAATTTGAAGATGCTAAAAAAACTATAATGGGGAAACCAAAAATTAGATCATAAGTAAAGCTAAAAAACAACTGGAAATTGATAAGAATCCCTTAATGTCCCTATAATAATAAATATATAAAGGAAATAAAATTCCCCACCCAACCTCTATGAAAGAAAGTGAATGCGGATTTTCGAAAAATTGAAACAATGCTGGACAGAAGAAAAACTGCAGTGTTTTTGAGTAACTGGCTGAACATTTAAGGCCCCAGTGCCCACAAATTCGAGCTCTAAATCGGAGGTAAACGTATTGGACGAGAAGCTGATTTGTTAGATCCCTATACGAAAATTGGCGAAATAAACGGTTACCCATGCCTATTCTTAGAGATACGTGGGCGCAACCGTAGACGTCGTCGTCGAAATATGTCAATAGAGACAGGGATGACAGGAGAACATGTTTAAGTATATATTTGATGATCATATGACATGCTGTTGCTCAGATAGAGGCTGAATGTTCTTAGGCAGGTGACAACAAAGCCGTTGTTGCTGAGGATAAACTAGATCAAGGTCGGTATATCTTAGGAAATCAGACCGCAGATCTTTAAAACAGAGGGAAAGCAGCAAACTGAATTCCGGAAATCGTTCAACGCCGTGTTTACCGGTCTAAAGGCGGAAAATTAGGGAAGGATGAAAGTTTGTTGAGGAACAGGTAAACACCGAAATTTACGATGAGGAAATTTAGGAGATGGTGAAAACCAGGCAGAATGTAAGGAAAGAATGATGAAGTTTTACCTAAAAACAGACAGTGATCCTTTAAAAAAATTAATAGAGGTAGACTTAGCAATTTGCCAGAGGAACAACAAAAAAGTAAGGAATTGGCTCTACTATTTGAATTAGTAAAAACAAAAGTTAACCAAACTAATTTTGATGTAAAAAATGGTGTTTTAGTAAGAAAAAAAAAATAAACAAATTGGGAGGTGAGGAATATGCCATTATTAAAAAATTCCTGAAACACTAGGAGCAATTAAAAACTATGTGTCACGAGGGCACTTCTGGCCATTTAGAGTCCTAAACTAAGGGATAGATTATTGAGACATTTCTCTGGCCGAATTGTTATAAAACATTGTTAGAAGAATTTGTCAAGACTTGTGATCCTTGTCATGTGTGGGGAAGAGTCCGATAAGAAAAAAGGCACCACAGGTAGCTGTGCTTAACAATATCTGAGGTTTTCTAAACTTGGCTGATGTTTGTGGGCTTCCTCAAGCCTACCTCAAGCAACACAGGGTAATAAATTCATTGTTTACGTGGTTATGTGCCTGGTATCTATAAGTACCCGATGCTGTCCCTGTACCAGAGATATAAACTTCTTAAATTGTTGTGAATGCACTCCTTCAAATTTTACCGGAATGGGTTTCCAAGAGAAATCCAAACTGACCAAGGGAAGTCATTTATGAGTATCTTATCAGTTGGAATTTCTGAGAAATTTGGGATAAAAAATTGAGTTCTTATTTACCATCCTCAGGAGTAATCCAGTAGAACGTTTTCACTGTTCTGTGAAACGGATTCTGAGAGTTTTGAGTGTATTGAAGCAGCTCCCTGATTGGGAAACTCAGATTCCCGCTGCTCTTGCATTATGACAGTAATCATGAAAGTACAGGTTTCAGCCCCTGCTGAACTTGTACACGGGAATAATCTAGAACCTCTGCAGTATTATTGTATGAGAAAAACAGTTGATGCCAGAGGAACAGGGAAAACATAGTTCTGGAACATGTGTTTGAATTAATAAAACTGGTTAAGAAAAGTCGAGAATTGAAGAAAAAAATGGAAGAAATGAGGAATTGACGAAAAAAAATGGTATGATCGAAATGCTGGCAAAAGAGAATTTCACAGAGGGGGGGATTCTGTAAAGGTGTTATCGGTAAACCAACCACATAAATTAGTTCCCTTTCAGCCGGAAAGGACCCGCACGAGAAAAATTATCAGAAACAAATTACGTAGTTAGTTTGAGGGAAAACAAAATTAACAAGGTTTATCATTAATATGTTAAACCATACTTGTATGAGACCTGAATTGGTAAATATAGTAAATCATTTAGGAAAACTGGAAACAACTACGTCAATCTGAGTTAGAAGAGGATTCTTGGTATGTTAGTTGACCCCAATGTTGATTTTCAGGAAAGTAATTGGAAAACTAATAATCTAGAGGAAGACTTAGTGATGATCAGATCGGGCAGTTAGAAAATTTATTAAATAATATAGAATATTTTCAAACAGTTCCTGGTAAAACGAATTTGCAGAACATGATAGAATTAATCTGTGACAAAACCCATTAAACACAAAACCTTATAGAATGACAAATCGGCAAAATGACTATACTAAAGCAGAAATCGGTAAAAGGAAAATACAACATTATTGGAACTCGGGAGCTTCCGAATTTACATTCCAATGATTCTTCGTTGAAACGCCGGGAAGGGAACCTAGACCATGCATCGACTATAGAAAAGCAAATGAGATAACGCGTACTCAGTTTTTATCCCATTCCGAACATTGGAGCAACGTGTGGAAACTGTCGCTAAAAGCCAGGTATAGTCACTTTGATAGATTTGACGAAAGGGTATTGGCAAATACCACTTAGCAACGTGAGCGCAGGGAACTGCTTTCTGCTACAAGTTGGGGTGTATATAGACCTTGCGCATGCCCTTTGGCTCCGAAAATGCCCCGAATTTATTTCAGTAAAATGATGAACGAAATACTGAAGGGTGATGAGTATGCTATTCCACCTTGATGATATCGCAATATTTTCTCAAACGTGGATGAACATTTAAAACATCTGCAGGATGTTTTAGAGCGAATGCGAGCCAAATTAACAATTAAACTTCCTTAAATGTAAATTCGCCCAAGATCAGGTGCAATATCTGGGATTACATAGTAGGCATGGGGAAACGGTCTCCCGCAGAGCTAAAGCAAGCTGTACAAACCTTCTGATACCGACAACTAAACAGAAATTAGGGCTTTCCCTGCTTTAGCGGGGCACTATAGACAATACATCTCATGTTTTCTGTCATAACGGCGCCTTTGACAGACGGTTGAAGGACGGAAACAAAAAGGGCAAAATTGAGTGAATGAGGAATGTACTAAAGCAATTGAATTGCTGAACTCACAAGTAAACCTATATTGCACGCTCCAGATTTTACTAAAACCCTTCATATTGCAAACTGATGCGTCAGATTTTGGGATAGTATGGGGTGGTGAAGCAATTAAAAGGACAATGAGGGTCGAGAACATCCAATATTATACATTAGTAAAAATTTATTACGTCAGCTGAGGAAATACTCAACGACTGAAAAGAGTGTGCAGCTAATTTTGTATGGCATAAAAACTTAAAGGTTATATTGATGGGCAAACAGAAGTATTCAGACTGACTACAATCCACTTGTGTGGTTGAAGAAAAATGCTGAACCAATCAAAGATTAAGTTGGGTATTGGCATTACAAGCCCACAATTACAATTAAGAAGAAAAAAAGGGAAGGATAACTTAAATGTAGACTGTCTAGTCGAAATCCTCTCAAATACTACTGAATAATAATGAAACGAATTAGAAAACCCTATGTAAATTCTATTTCAATGTGTTATTATAACAGTGTTGGTAATAAGCGTAATTACAGAAATGTTATGAATATTCTATTTTTTTCTCAATGTGTTATGCTTGTAATGTGTATTATTGGTATAATAAGAATATTTTGTAGCTCTACTCTTTCTCTTTATTATTTTCACTTATTCTTTGTGCTTTTAAATGTTGCAAAAGTGGCCACAGGCCACCGGAGAACGCCTCAATGATTAGTGAGTGAAACTGTACGATCTATAAACTTTGGTGAACACCAAAACCTTCTGAGCTAATTTTTTCCTTTAGAGACTTAAATTCCATTTGACGTGCTATTTCCAAAGTCCTTGAACTATTTGTTTTCCCTTGAGGTGGGGAAAAGCCAAATCTGAGGAGGGAGGGAAGTCTGTAACATCTGCCTGGACCCAAAATCTGGGCAGACTAACCAAAGAACTTATAAGACGTTACATACTTTGGACTAACCTCCTCGCCCCGGCGGACGAGAGAACGCGAGGAAGAGACACACCAGAGAGAGGACGACGCCATGAGCGAAATGGCGCCTGCTTTGTTTGAAGTTTTCCATAAAATGTTTGCCTGGTTTGTTTTATGATATGTGTTACCGTAATGTGTGTCATGTCTCTTCATGCGAGAATAAAATCCTAAAAAAGACACACGGTCATACTCCCTACAACACATCACACTGGTACACCATCTAGCTATTCAAGTTTTGAGTTATAGTCAAGAACAGAGCAGATTCTCCGTGGACGGATTTTGTCCAAACTGGATCGAAACCACAAATTATGTTCAAAGACCACCAAATTTCATCCCTGTATCTCTAATAGTTTTCGAGTTATCGTGTTCACAGACAGACACACACAGACAGACATGTGACATAATTCCAAAATTGTGTTTTCGGACTCAGGGAGATCTGTGGAGATCCGTCAAACTGAGTTCGAATTTTTTTTGATGATTGCCAATATTTTCTTTTGTATACTTCAGACGAGAAAGTAAAAAAAGCACGTTGAGATTAATAAAAGATGGATGGAAAATATTCAAAGGGTTTCAAAATGAACATATTCCGTCTGGAAAATTTATTTATTCTTGTCTAATTCTAATGCTAACCCTGAGCTAATTCGGGTTGTTCGTAGTTGAAAGGGTTTTTTTTTTTCATTTGCCAATGAGTTTTCGACAAGTGAGAAATATAGATTGGATGTTGATACCTAGTAGCAGCATTTGCTGTAAAATTAATATGAAGGATATTTTTGTTCAGATGTTTCCAATATATTGTTAGAAGGCTATTTGACAAAAAATAACATTCATTTAATGGAAAAAAGTTCTCATTTAAATATTAATTATTAGGGATGAAAGTATAATTACTATATAAAAAAGGTTGCAAATACTTATTATGCATTTATCATATTATACTGTAGGCTATTGTTCCAATGAGCAAAAAATATTTTTTTTAATTACGACGTTTTTTTCCCCTATAATTCTAATTTGTCCTCCTTTCATTATAAGAAGGTTGGTCACCTATTCACTTCCGGAACATTTTGTTGCTGAAGAAAAAGTGGCAGTACAAATACAGTTGTTAAGAAAATCAAGCAAGTGCCATAGTACAGTGAAACCTCTTCGAACGGTCACCCCTCTAACGGCCAATTCTTCGTGGCACGGATTTTCGCCCATAGACCTAATGTTAGCCACCTCTAGCAACGGCCACCCAACCTCTGGAACGGCCGCCGGGTGGTTCGCCCATCCCATTTGACAAACGCATCGGTTAGAGATTTACTCTTTAACAAAAACGAACTTGAAAAAATGGTTTTACGAGAAGGGTAAAAACTTAAAACAGTCACGAATTGTATCCTTTTAAAAATGTAAAAAAATTATTAAATTAAAGTACTATTTTCTTTGATAAGTCTTAAGCTTCATTTTAAGAAATATGTGTCAGACTTGTTTATATTATGTATTATAGCAATTAGCTTGTAATTGTATCGAAACCCTTCAGAGCGACTTCATTACTACCCCTGAGCGGCCAATTTTCCTCGGAACGGAGGTGTGTACGTCTGGAAGGAGCCTCACTGTACTCTTAAATACAGGGTGTTTCAAAACCTCGCAGTAGTTACGTTAGGAGGTGATAAACACAACTAGACAACATATAGTGTATGCTCCTGAATACAAATCAGGCGATGGGGAGGGCACTTTCCAGCAATCTGCCCTCCCCATACTATCTTGAGAACCTGATCGGGGTGCTATTGATAAGTCTAGTAACTCCTTGTTCTTGCTGGACTACTGGCATCTTATCTTTCATCTTCACCCCTCAATGAGAGTTTCATTTTCGTTGCGGAAGTCTACCCATTGCAAATGGTTCTCATGACACGACTCAACATTTCTGCAGATCTCCATCGGTCCATCCCTAGAACCCAAACCACTCCTTTCTCGTTAAAAGTTTATGAGACAAGGATCTCGCCTTACTCTTTTATTTTAAATTTAATATTGTATATTTTGAAAAGTCTAATGTAGCTCAAAATCACTTTTTCAAACCCAGTTCGTTTCTTTCTTGTTGGAGGTATATTAGTCTGCAGCTCACATATTTATTGCCAAAAGAATATTTGTTTCCAGCGCGAATATGAATCTTTCCAGACTTGAACTGTGACTATGTAATTAAAATAGTTAAGAGTTCTCTTCATTTTGATCACGTGCTCGTCTATTAGCCCCTACCTGAGAGCAGGATCTTCAGCTCACTTTTGGTCTTCAAAACATTAAACTACGGGTATATTTCGTCGTCATCGACAATAAAATAAAAATTTAGATTTCAACTCGGCTCGTTTACATTTTAACGACTACAATAAGGACGTATTATATATATAGAGAAAGAAAGAGTAAGCATATATATATATATATATATATATATATATATATATATATATATATATATATATATATATATATATATATATATATATATATATGAAATGTTTTCGTTGTTGTAGTCACAACAAAAACACAGGCCGAGTTATATTCTAATTTTTTTTTTATGCCATGGGGAGAGTGACGAAATGTACGTACATATTGGTTCAAGTCAAGCCGTGTTATTAGTAGAAAATCCCCGTTGTTTCCTCAGGCAGATTTAACAGGATAGACACGCGATCAAAGTGAAGAGAATAATGAAGCTATTTTTTACTATATTACGTAAAAGTTTTTTAGGAAATGTCTGGAAAGAATTGATTATTTCGAGATTTTATGTTGGCGTGGAAGGATTAAAATATTCTTTAGGCAATAAATATGCCAAAACGGGAGATTTAATATACCTCCAGGGTGGTACAAAATGAAACTGGAGTTTCAAGAAAAGATTTTGGAATACATTACGACTTTAAAATATATAATATTGGAATTTAAAGCGTTAGGTGAGATTATTACAATATATATATATAATCTTTTGTTCTGGTATCACTAGTATTTTCAATTCTTTAGATTTTGTTTTTTTTAGATTTGGTTGTTTTATTTAATTACTAAATTTTTATGATTTGCATTTTGATATGTCTTGTTTACTTTATTTTCTATGTTCATATATAACAAGTTATATTAATATATATATATATATATAATCAAAAAAACAAACAAGCAACAAGAGACAAAAAAATTCAAAAACATACGAGAAACAAAGGACAAAAAAAAAGAAGACAAATAAAAATTTAATAAATTGAAAAATAATGAGTCGCTCGTCAATATATATATGAGGTCTTTCTTGAATATCTTGATTTTTATAGACTATGGCATGTTACTTATTTGTCGGGATGTTTCCATTTTGTAGTGTCAAGTTCTTCGATATGGGTGTTAACTGCTGTGGCTCAGGTGGCGCTGCTGCAGAGCTATGAGGAGTATATAGTTATATTACAGTAGTACATAGTTATATTACAGTAGAATCTCGATTACCTTGGAACCTCTATTAACTGAGCTGATACTGAAAATAGAATTCTATTTTTAATCAAGTCAATGAATTTTTCGAAAAAGGGTGTCATGTTGGTATTTGCGATGCGAAAGCTTGTAAAGGTCTATCGAGAGAATATCTTTACGATCCAAAAGTTATTATGACTAAAACAAAAAACACCTTCTGCTCTTAAGCACTTCACTGGTGATGTGAACAAATTTCATGTCATGAAAAATTGTAAATGTGTGGAAAGTTTCGAGTTGTTAAACGTATGGCGGATATTCTTTGTTAACATAAAGAATCAATAAAAAAATACAGCGAAAACAGCGAAAATCAGCAATAGCTTTCCACTTCCTCTTATCAGAATCAACTAATCTTTCAAAAAATGTGTGTAAGAATTTGATAACCAATGAAATTTGTTAAAAATGCTAATATGTGATAGTATTTGCGGAATTGTATAATTTCAAATAAACACGGACATACTTGAATAGAGCAAATATATATAAAAATATTAAATATTTTATAGATATGGAATTACATGGATGATTTTCATAAAATGAAATAAGAATTAAAAATTAAAATAATTTTTCTGCATAATGAAAGGTGCGCATGCTTCATTTGAAACAGCGAGTACGATTGGAACATTCATAAAGCTACTGTAATAAATGGGAATTCAGTCCAGCTCTGGCATTCTGAATTGGTTGATAACAATATGTAATAACATGAAACACTATAAGAAATATAATATGTCAGGCCTAGTGGTAAGGTCTCGCTTCTTTAGGTCGGAGGCAGGCCCGAGACCCGATTCCACCGAAGATCCTCAAGGCCGTGTATGGGGCCCGCTGCACGCCAAATCATACGTATGGCCAAACGTCCTCCCGCTGGTGTAACGGGAAGTTTGGAGAGGGGGGGGTGCCAGCCCAGGCGTCGTCCCTCGTCTGACCGAGGTTCAACATGAGGTCCGTCCCGTAACAGCTCCCTGTGTTACTAAAAACGGGACGTTAATATAACTAAAAGAAATATAACAATCAATAGCACATAAATACATATATAGATATAAATATAAGAAAAATAACAACAAAATATAAATAAATAAAATAAGAGGAGAAAGAAGGAAAAAATAAAGGAAGGAAGTACACAAAACAAATACTAAAACAAAAATTAAAAAATCAGTATAATCGCAAATTATTTTAATGAAGAAGATTCTTCAAGATATTCTGAACCATAAAACTTAATACCAATTTTTTTAACCAACCCACTTAAAACCAAGTTAAAAATATTCAAAGTGCTTGAAATCTTTTGGAAAAATTTGCCTCTAATATTTTTTTTTCTTATTTTGGGCAACCAAGATTCTGTAATAAAATGAGACGGCTAATTTACGGATTTTTCTTATTGTAAGAAACCTTAGTTCATAATGTCATTCGTGAAAGAAAAATCATTCATATCATATCGTCAGTATATAGTGTATGCTGAACATATATTGATACGCAAAATTTTTTTCTGCTTTCAGCAGAGATGACATTTTAAAACTTACAAGAACACAATAACACATTTTCTTTAACTTGGCTCTTTGGCAGTATGTCGACTATATATATTTCATTATTACTGATATTGTGGCCTTGTATTCAAATATATTGACGACATATTTCAATACAAGTGTATTTTAAAGAAAGAAATGGCATTTTGAAAATCTAAATCAAAACTGAAAGCCGTTTGTAACTGTAATGGTGTAATGTGTTTTAAAAGCCAAAAATATATGAATTTATTTACTACATCTCTAATTCGTTCATTAATAATATTTAATTTTGTGAATTATATAATAGAAACATTTATACCTTTATAAGATACCGGCCCGCTGACTGCATTTTAACTCCGGTAGATGTTAACAATAAATTCCCTGTTCCCCCTCTTGATACTTCTCCTTTTGATAAAAAATGTTTGTTAGATTATAAAATTCAAACTACTTTAATGAACTAGTTTTGGTATATTTTGATAAATTTAAAGCAGATTATAGTGATGTTAACATTTGCAATCTAAAATGCAGTATTTTAGTGCGTAGTCCTAACGGAAGTATTAACGAACTTCCTTAATATGAATTGACCTTACTTCTTCATCATAGGAACATTTTGCCTGATTTTTCCATCAAACCAGGCCTTATTAAAATATGGTTGCAACTGCAAATGGGTTCTACTTGTATCAATACGTGAGGTTGAGAAATTTTTCACATGGCTTTTTCTTTCAAATCTTCGACAATAATTTAAACTACAGAAAATGTTGACAAAAAATTGTGAAGATACATTTAAATGTTATGATTTTTTAAAAATTTATTTATTTATTCATTTTATTCATCATCGATTAATTCTTTTTATTTTATTTCATTTAATTTCTCGATGGACAAAAACCAGAAAAAGGACTCTCAATTTCTTATGAAGCAGGAAGCCTTTCTTTAAAAGACATTTTTCCGTAATGAAGTTTTAGATTATCATTATAAAGTATAATTTTAATTCTAGTAATTAATGCCTCAGTTTGTCTTTTATTTACCTATAAAATCTTTTGTTTAGTGAATTGTTATCTTATTCGTTTTTGATAATGATCCGTTGAAAACCTTTCTTTATAATTCTATAAAATCCCTGTAAGAAAAAAAACGTTTCAGAAAACTAAATTATGAAAAATATTTGGGAGAAATAAATTTAATGGAATTTGTGCACAGATAGAAAGGAATACATCAAATCTCTAAATCGTTTGAAATATGTATCAATGAATACATTTCATTCTCATTGCACCAGTGAACTAGGGGCTATCGGGCTAGCTACCCCCCCCCCCCCCCCAGAGCAAGCAAGCTTGTGAATTTTGATATTATTTAAAATCATTACAACCTGTTTTTTTTTTTTAATTTTACCTCTATAAAAAAAAAATAATGTTGTTTCAACATTACTTTCTGCTTGACAGGTTCGAAAATTTTCCTATTTTTTTGTAGCTCTTCATTCCACTTGTACTTG
Source organism: Araneus ventricosus (assembly GCA_013235015.1). Classification (NCBI taxonomy): domain Eukaryota; kingdom Metazoa; phylum Arthropoda; class Arachnida; order Araneae; family Araneidae; genus Araneus; species Araneus ventricosus. The sequence goes on from BGPR01011247.1 coordinate 10,988, forward strand.
TAGTTTTGACGTGGTCGAAGACAATTTTGGCTAGTTATTTCATTGTAATTTTATTAAAAATATAGAAAGTGTTGTATTGTTTTATGATCATTACCAGGTGAGTAAAGTCTGTAAAGTTAAAGAGTTTTGGTTTGTTTTAGCCTTGAGGTTTGACATTCGTCACGACGATAAAATTATGACTCCTCAGCCCCCCCCCCCCCCCCGACCTTAGAATCCTAGATTCGCCACTGTTGCACCATAAAGCTAATTAATTTGTAGGTTCAAATTGCAAAGTTTAAAGGAATTTTATTCATGTGCAAATTAAAATCTGAGAAGAGTTTTTTGCACAAAAATGATACTGACGAATTTTTTCTTACCGAATAATAATTTTCTGTTTCTCATTACAGTTTTCTATATTAAATAAAGAAACATAAATGGAATTTCTAGAATTTTTAATCTCTTTCAAGTCCCATTTTCTTCCACAATTAAAGAGTGTTAAATATAGAGAAGAGGGGAAAATAATAAAGTTTGACAGGATCTGAACCTGTAAGTGGGAAACCCAATGGATTTCGAGTCCATCGCCTTAACCACCTCGGCCAATGACTGCTTGCATCTAAGGGTAAAGGAATAGTTGAACTAAAGCATCATGTAAAATTAACTTCGTGCTAAAAAAATATATAAAGAATTTAAAAAATAATTATTAGAGCTTTATCAAAGGTTTATTGATAATCACATAGCTTGAACACAATATTTATAAAGGAAAATTCTTCAGCAAGATGTCTGAACCACTGCGGGTTTCATCAGATGCCACCTTTCGAAACTAAATTTTTTGAACGATTCTCACAATTCTTAACTTACATGTGTTTTGCAAAATTAGATTTTAAATTTTAAGAATACTTAATTATATTTTAAAAAAGGTTTATAACAAATTTAAATGTTTTTATAAAAAGGGGATAACTTTAAAACGTCAAAATTTAAGAGGAAGATATTTTGCAAATTGAGTAACCTTGCGTAATGCTCTGAATTGGTATTTTTTTCATTACTTGACTTCTTTGTCCTTTGAGTTGAGGCATCAACATCGTCCATGCTTGATTGGAAAAGCCAATCTAGTTGATCTAAATTCTTTTCCAATTTTTTGTATATTTTAAAATTTTTTAATTTCAGGTAAGAATAACTTTCTTGATTGTTCTTTATAGGAAGTATTTTCGCTTTAGGTTATCGATATTTATTGTACTGTATTCATAATTGGTTGTACCGACTCGTGTCTTCTAAATGTGAAACGGTTGTAATGAATGAAGGAGTGAAAAATAGTTTTCTTTGATCTCATGGTGGTGCACGTGGTAAATAAAACTTTGATTACGTGCAATAGTATTAAGTTTTATAAAAACTAATTATTCAATGCGATTTAAGAGCAAGAGTTACAGCATGGCGCAAGGTTACGTAATCATTCCCGGCTATTGCATTTGAATCGGAAGGTCAAATATTTTGAAAATTATTACGAATTTATGTGACCCTATTTATGGGTTGAAAAAATGGTGCATGCTAGAGTTCAATTTTACTTTCTATGTTTTAGAAATTTAAACTTTTCTATTTAGGAATTAAATTGATTAAACTTTCAGCACCTAATTTGTTACCTGTTCCGAATTGGTAATTAATTTATTTAATTCATTAATCGGAATGAGAATTTTTTTGTAAAAATTAAATGACCGAAAAAAGTGCAAATTCTGATATTTTAATGATCTACTTTGATAATAAGGTCATACAAATGTGTCGCTTTTTGGAAATCGGAACGATGTCTAGGTAGGTATATTGTTTTCCTTATTGAACTAAAGTTTATATTTTTAATCGAATTAAGATTTGATCCGTTTTGATTTTGAAGGATCAATTACCTATATAATTATGCATATTTTGATCCCATTGAAAGTTGTGTGCCATTTGTTTTTCATTATGGAACTTTTCCTTAACTTGGAAAATTAATTTATTTGTAAAATTTTGCATTTCATTTTCAAAAAGATTTTAATTATAGTCATAAACAAATTTATGTCAAGATGATGTTTAGTTTTGTGACTTTTTTACTAAAATAATATTTTTACAATTGATGTTTTGCATACTCTGAATATTTCTCTTGAGTTTTAAGATACAAAATCAAAATTATAGAACCAAAAGTCATTTAATTTATTAATCGTTGAAACATTTTTTTATGGAATAATTACATTGAATAGTTATCCATATTGATGATATAGTATATATCATGACAACTGCATACAGTCTAATATATTAAAACTTCTTGAAGTGATCATACTTATTTCTGTTTAGAACTTGCCATTTAAAAAAAGCAAATTTTGTTAGAGGTGAAGAGGAAAGTCATGATTAAGGGATCTATATAACTTTGAAAAAGAAAATTAACAGAAATTTATGGTTATTTGCCTAGTGGCTGTATTTCAATTTCTTTTTTCAAAGAAGTCTTACTATATGGATCCAAACTCCGAGATGAATTCATATAATTAAATTTTGGACCTTGTGTCCTTACTTATTCCATTCTATTCCTATTTCAAGAAACTCCTCTATTTTATATATGATTAGTTATCGGATACTTTTTGATAAGATTTTCTAATAAATATTATGGTATGTGGGACAAAATTGAAAGTTGCATATTAAGAGCTAATGAAATTTGTGTTTATAATTCAAAACGGATTAGTGGATTAAAAATGTTTATAAAAAGGTAAAATGTTCCAAAACTTCTGTTTATGAGGCAAGTTTTTGTTTTTTTTTGGAAAAAAAAAAAAAAAAAAAAACCCTCTGATTAATGGATTTGCCAGAGATACAAATAATTTAAAATTTGAGGGCATTGAAGGTTAAGATCTTTTTTCTGAAAGTAAAATATCTAGGCTTTTATTCTTTTAACCAAAATGTCAGTTGTTATGACTGCTAGGTTTATAAAGCTTCTACATTTTGATAAGGAAATTGCTGTCCCATTGATACACTATATCTAGGGTTGCCATAGTTGCCAAACACTGATACAGGACATTTAAATACTAAATAATTAAAACATGAAAAAAGTGGTTTGGTAATGGTTTATTTTACTCTGATAAAGGAATCAATAAGGTTTAAGTAATGTAACAAAATGAATGCGTAGAATAATATAAGCTGCAAGGCTAATAAACTTTTTAGCCCATTCATATTTTGAAGTTGATTTTACTATCTTAATTAGGCTCAACCAAAGTGTACGGTATGGTGCCAAACTTGGATTTTCTTTGGCGAAAAATCACTAAATGTGGTAAGCCAATGGCGGACAGTAACATGGTGGACGTTTGGCGAGTTTTTCATGACTTGGCGAGAGATGTACCGTACACTTTGGTTTTACCTCAAAATTGCTTCAATTCTCTATCAACATTAGTTTTGGGAGAAAACTGTACAAATAGCAATACAGGACTGATTAGTGAAATACTGTTACAGTCCCGTGTTTACGGGACGTATGGCAACCATTACTATATTTTATACCAGTGGTGCGCAAACCGTGGGTCTCTAAATTCAAAGAAATTTAACAAAAAATGTAAGGCTTTTCTTCAAAAAATATCCTTTTGGTCAACTGGGGAGGGGGTCACGAAAAAATTTTACACAAAACGAGGGGGTCGGAAATGAATATAGTTCGCTCACCACTGTCTTATACTTAAATTGTGTTCTGAATTATCTGTTCCATTCAGTACAACTCGGTAGTATTTTTAAGTTCAAAATAATTATTAATCTATTTTTTTAACATTTAATAAACTTTTTAATAATTATTAATTTTAAAATGTCTAATATTTGTTATTAAATTTAAAAAATATTTATTAACAAATAATATCCTAAATATTTTAATAGAATAGATAATATTTAGATATATTTCTGTAATGTAATTTATATTATTTTAGAAATATAATGTTTCTTTTTGAATAGTGGCCATTATGACGTGTGTTGCATGTAATAGAGTATCCAGTGGTGTCCTGGGTAGAGGTTTTATAGGGAAAAATTTATGAAATCAGAGTAGAAAATATAGGTGCAAAACCACTATTGCGAGAAATGATTTAATTGTCAAATTTGACTTTAAAAAATATATAGTTTATTACGATGAAAAGCAACTGTGATGATTTTGTTTAATTCCGTAGCCATGGGTGAAGATATTCCTGCCGGAGATCCCGAGAAGGGTAAGAAGTTGTTCGTCCAGAAATGCTCCCAGTGCCACACTGTTGAGAAAGGAGGCAAACATAAGGTTGGACCTAATCTCAATGGTCTGATAGGACGTAAAACTGGACAGGCTCCAGGATTCACGTATACAGACGCTAACAAAAGCAAAGGTAATTTTCTATTCTATGTGTATGTTAAAAATTTTCATTCTTAACATCTTAATCTTATTGTAGGTTGCACTGTATTTGTATGTTTAGACATATGTATATTTATTGCTCGATCTTGTTGTCTATTTAAAAAAACGTTTAATTTTATTTATTGAATCGACTGATAATTATACAAATATATATATATTTGATGTATAAATAGTATAATAAATTGTTGAAATTGCTTATAAAAGAATTCCATTTACCAGATTCTTTGATAAATTAATTAATTTTAAAGATTACATAAATATGAATAATTTTCCATTTACTTGGCAGTAAGCAAAATATGCCATGTGTAGCGATCTTGTATAGCAAAAGGTGCTATTTTACTGGCAACCTAATGGAATAGCATTCAAATTTGTTTGATCTATTTTTGTATCTGAATTCTGTGTGGATTATATGTGTAAGTGTTGATTTTATGTCTAGTATTGGTAGTCATTATTGAAAACAAATCTTTAATAAAAGATTTCCAAAATTCTGCTGTGTGCTAATGTAAATTTTAGTTTTTGCTTAAATTGTTTTTTAGTTATAGAGCTGGGGTTTCTAACCTTTTCTCCCTCGTGTACCCCTTGATTATCCTATGGGTTTTCGCATATCCCTTCCGATCATGAGGCTGCGGTGGCCTAGTGGTAAGGTCTCAACCTCGGGAACCAGAGGGTCGCAGGTTTGAAACCCGATTCCACTGAAGATCCGCCGTGTGTGAGGCCTGCTGCACGCTAAATCATACGTAGTGGCCAAACGTCCTCCCGTTGGTGTGGTGCGGAGGTTTGGAGAGGGGGTGCCACCTCAGTTGTCGTCCTCATCTGACAGCAGTTCAAAATTACGAGGTCCGTCCCTAAATAGCCCTCGTGTTGCTTCAAAATGGGATGTTAATAAAACCTAACCTAACCTAACCTCTGCTATCATGTCCAACTCTTCACCCTCACACACACACAACCATCCGTCTATGCAAAATTTTTGTCACTAATGTTAAGGTTAGCTTAAAAGTGAAATGACTTGAGTTAATAACATTTGCAAACTTATTTTTGATTTTACATTTTATTACAATAGTATTAGTTCAGCGCCAAAGCTAATGACACCTGTGTTGTAATTGTTTCATTTTAACCTATAAGGATAGCTAAAAATTACACTTCTTAATAATCAATTGTTCAAGTGGTATAGTTATTAAATAAGTATTCACTTGAAGAAATAAAATTGTCTAACTTTTTTTAATCCCTTATAATTTCTTTTTTCCGCCATTAACAACTTTGATTTCACATACCCCCAAATTGTCCTTTGTGTACCTCTAGGGGTACGCATACCACAGGTTGGGAACCTCTAGACTAGAGCATTAATTTAAGTCTCTTATTTTAGAAAGTTTTATCTGGTTCAGTGTGGTCAAATTGCCTTATGCAAACACATTATGCATTACATGTATAGCATGGATGCCTGTTGAGATTAAAACTGCACCTATACACTGTGCTAACCATTTTTTTCCAATGTATCTTATCTTTTCAGATATTGCACATAAATTTGCAATGCAATGTATAGTAGAATATTCTGCATTTATTTTTGTCACATTCACTAATATGGGAATGGGATTGATCTTGAATTGTGTATTGAAGTTTATATTAACCCGTTAATGCCCTGTGTCCTATTTATAGTAGGACAAATGTTCGGCTGACCGAAAACCAAGCAGATATTCGGCCAAATATATTCATGATAATTTTTTTAATGTGCTTTTATATATACATTTAACAAAGAATATTGCAGAATTACATTCCAGTACTTTTATAAACAAAAAAATCTAACATTTACCCAATTTGAAGTTGCATAGGTGCATTTAATAAAGTTGCATATATTTTATCATTGCAAAGCCTGAAATTAAATTATGATGCAAGAACAATAATTTTTCAGCATTTTTAGAAGGAAGTCTGTTTGTTTTCATACACATATAATACTAACCAGGGATGTAATGAATATTCAATATTAGGCTTATTCAACCCTTTCCTGAATCAGTCTGGTAGAATGCTAGACAAATATTCAGCAGAATAATAAAAATTAATAAAGAATATTGTAGAATTACATTTTGGTACATTTGTTATAAAAAGAAACTCTTAATCCAATTTTAAGTTGCATAGTACATAAGTGTATCTAATAATGTTGCATAACATTTATAGAAGTTCATTCCATGTGGTTCCATATATATTACCAGCTGCAGAAAATAAATAGTCTCTATACAATACTTGCAGGGGTTAAAAGATGCTTTCTTGTTAAATTTGCGGACCTTGGAAATTTTCCGCATTTTTTCCCCGCCATTTCAGTAGGCTCTCCATCCTATCTATTAGAAGTTCTTTATCGAAATAAGAATTTACTTCTAGTAGTTTAAAATTTATCCATTCAATTTTCTTCCGTGTTTGTTATTGTCACGTACTGCAATGGTTTTTTATTTCTTTGAAGTAATCCCAAAATGATGATTTTTTGAATTAAAGTATTTAAAATATTACATATACATATTTTTTAAATATACAAATAATAAAATATCAATTTTATTTCATCTCAAATTTTTTTCATTTGAAAAATATTTCTTTTACAATCAAAAGTGAAATGTTTTTAAAAATTTGGTATTTGGCTGAATATTCAGTCAAATCATTATTCATTACAACCTTAATTTATAGGACAGTTGCATTTCGCTCCTGTGGCTGAACCGAATGCACTTTGTTTCTTTCTTGCTTTGTCTATGAAGTCGATACGTATTGCCAAACTCCAAAACAATTTTCAACTGTCATATATTATCATTTAGCCAAATTTTGAAGTCAAGATTTTGAATTTTTCTTTGGTTTATTTTTGAGGTAATGCATGGAATTTGAAAGTGATTTCGCAGCTTTCTTCGATATTTAACCATATTCTAAAAATCTTTATTGTTTATGTTAAAAAAAAAATGTTTTAAAATAATTTTTTTGATTTAAAAAAAATGTTTCCTAAAATAATAGAAAGAAAAATATTTTTTTTTCTCCGAATTTAATTTTGCTTCACAGTTGACTTAATCTTGGTGTTTTAAACATAAATTAATTGAAATCCTTGCTTTAATTCGGGTATTAATGGGTTAAACAGATTGATGGGTGTTAAGCACTTACCTTTCATCTCGTTTACTTCCATAGTAATGGGATTTTGTTGGAGTGCTAAATTAAATGTGCTCAAAGATGTTCTCATGCTTATTTAGAGGTTTGAGTCTAAAATTTCTGCATACATTTTCCTTAATAGCCTTCAATATACAGTAGGTATTAATGTACTGGCAAAAAAAGTTTATTTGATTGTTAAATAAGTTCTTCCACTTTCTGATGCCTATTTTTTTAAAAATGTGCATAAAATTTACTTTTATTTCCCTTTTTAGCTATTTATGTTTTCTTTCCCTAAATCATAAGTTTTTGAAAAGTCTTGATTTTGACAAGCTTCCTGTTCTTGGCATATTTCGCCTAAAATTTTTTGCAAGTTGATATTCATATGTCGTATTGATATGGAACATTTTGTGTTGCATCTACCTATATACTTACTTAAAAGGCATTCTTGTATCTGTCCAGTGTAAAATGTGATAATCTTTAGTTTTATTTATATGGAATATTTTAAACTGGGAAATTCCTAGCACAGTGTTGTTAATCATTAAAATCTTAATTATTTACTTTTATAATAATGTATATCTCGGTACATAGATGAAATTTTGATCTACATTTTCATAAAATTCTTCAATGACTATTGGGTGGGTTACAATTAATGGCATAGTGGGGGACAAATTTTGTCTTGATATGAAGCTCCTGCATTCATCCTTCCATCATTGTTTGTTCCCCCTTCTAGTCAGATGCCCAACTCGTCAATTCATTTCTTATCCCTGTCCTTTCATTATATTATTTGGTACTTAATCAAGAAAATGTTTTTCTAGTAGAAATTTTTTAATTATTAGTATTGCTGCTGGTGATGAAATTTTGTTCAGAGTAAACATATTCATTTATTTAATAACTATTAATTTTTTAAGTATTGTATAATAGAGTACCAAGATAATTTAACACTGTTGGTTATCAACATTTTTGCAGTTGGTTATCCAAATCCTCATTGTTTCATTTTCTGCATGACTGTTTCAATTTGCATTGTCTGAAATTGTAACTTTTGTTTCAGGTATTACTTGGAACAAAGACACACTCTTTGTGTACCTGGAGAATCCCAAAAAATACATTCCTGGCACCAAGATGGTGTTCGCCGGTATAAAGAAAAAGACCGAGCGAGCGGACGTCATTGCATACCTAGAGCAGGCAACAAAATGATGATGGATCTTGTAGTTTTTTAATTTCGTCGTAATTTAAGTCTTAATTAATATTTATTGCTGGGTAAATTGTGTTAGTTTCTCTGTAGAAGCAAGTGCAATGTATACAGCTCCAACCCATCTCCCCATGCTCGTTTTTGTTGGTTGTTTTGAAATGCTAAAAAAGATAGTTGATCAATAAAACATGAGTATGTGGTTTTTGGTTATGTATGTGGTTACTTTCTTTTGTGCTTTATTCTTTCTTCGACAGATTAAAGATTTTGAATTTTTAGAACACGTTTTAAAGTGCAAGCACTAAGTGGCAAATTTAGAATATTTGCATAACTTATTGAAGGTTCCAAAAAGAGTTACATTTGTATTGAGCAATTTTAGATTTCTACAATTCTTACTTCATTTGAAGAAAACAGATTTCATTTCGAATGTGTTAACTTTTGCATATATACCCATCAATATATGTGTGGTTGGTATGGAGATGACTTCATACCAGACGTTTTAACTTTTTTTGTATGCCTTACTGAAATTATGCAAAAGTCGAATCTTATAGGCTCATCCCATTAGATTCCAAAAGCTACTCTTATTTAATCTTTGCTTTTACATTGTTTATTGGCAGGATAGAAAAAGTGTTCTGAAAATTAATAGCATGTAGAGCGAGGGCCTAGTATGTGGTGGTAAGGTTTAAATTATATTTGCCAACGTTAGCTTTTTATTTTGTATAATTTGCTTGAGGAGAAACAGTACAAAATTAGGTTAAATTGACATATCTTTTTTTTTCCCCCTCTGCTGCTTTAATTTGTATTTTATAATAATTATTTCAAAAACATTAGGAAATAAATCTAACAACTTTATATGAAGTCACATTTTATACACTTAAAATCATGTTTCTAATTTTAAAATATGCTTAAGGGTATCAATCTGTTCATGGTTTATTTGATTGTGCCGAATATTCCATTGTCTTTTGGGAATAAAGTTGAAATGGTTAAGCAAAAAAGTAGAAGTTAATCGAATTTTTTCTGCATTTGTAGTTATTACCAAAAAATTAACGTACAATGGAACAATTGAAAACCTGATTAGATACAAAGCAATGTTAGAGTATTCTTTCATCTCGCTAGTGTTTAAATTTAATTGTCAAGTCTTTGAACTAATCACCGAGTTACTACTGAAAACAAAATATTTCTTGCTTTGTCATTTTGCCCTTAACTGATTGCATTTAATTCTGCACTTTGTTCTTTTTGGATACAATTTTAATAACAAATTCATAAGACTGAGCTTAGGCTTTCATGCAACTCATTCCAGCTACCTTATTAAGAATGAGTTATTTAGCCTTCTTGTAAGCTGTGGCAACATGTTTTCACCATTCTCATTCTTACTAATCGGAGCTTTTGATTACAAGTTCTTGTCTAATTTAGCTCTTAACCCTTTGAATGCAGATTTTAAAATCACTATTTAGAAGCAAGTTGCTAGCTATTTATATGCAAAGCTTTATTAGTATAATATGATGCAACACTATAAAAGTACCAAGTAAACACATTAGCCTGTGAAAATCGCAGAATGCAGCTGAAAATGGACTTGCTTCCAATCTGCAGAAACCTCGGGATCCGCAGTCAGAAGGTTAATATAAAAAGATAAAAGTGTAGCTTCCCATAAAACGTAGCCAGCATGAAATTTTGTCGTCCGTTGAATGAATTCCTTGGAAATGGCATGTTGCTGTGAGTATAAAAGAGCTGGCATAGTCTAGTCATTGGTATTTTAACCCTCTGAGCGCCCAATTATTTTGAACTTTTAGCTTTCAGGTTAGAAAACGTAGCTTTTGAAGTGAATGAACCACTCTTTTTTGTATTTAATTATATCTCTAAAATCTTAAGAATACTTTATCCATGATTTTTTAAGAAAATATACATATAAATACGAGCTATCTGCTTTTGAACTGAACGTGAAAAACGTAAAAAGACGTTTGCGTCGCTCGGAGGGTTAAGCAACATAGTTTAAGAGAAATTTCCAGTTAAGATGTAATGCTTGTTAAACTTTCCATGAATCAAGTTCTCAGACTGGTATCCTTATTGGTGTTTGTCTCGCTTTAAAATATTATTTTAACAGATTAAAAGGAATAGACTAATGAAGATAGGATGTTTATTGGTCATGAATTTTCTATGTATGCGAGGGATATATTTTTGATGTAAATTATCTTATAATTCAAGGCTGAGTAAAATATTATTTTATAAAATTTATTTAAAATATTTAAATGAAATTAAGCTTCTTCATGCAGATATTAATAAACTAAATGCATATTTACAAAATTCTAGTTTTTTTAGTGGAACTGTGTTCAGGGTTTTCATTTTGATTTCTTATCAAATGTTTTTCTTGAATTTGCACACATTAGGAGACATTGGAAGATAGTAAAGTTTGGATGAATGTCTTGATCAGATGCCGGCATTTATAAATAGAATCATTTTATCAGCTTCTTCATTTCCTAAATTAGATTAATAGTCTTAAAATGTAATTATAAAATCAAATTATTGAAACAAAACTTCTATACATTTGTGTGAAAAGGGGCTATATCCAGAAGTTTATATTTTTTGTGTACTGTAAACCTCATATAAGAATTGAGTCTTTTTGTATTTACATTTGCTAAATAGAAGATAACAAAGGGCCTGATGATGTGTATGATGTTGCTACTTGTGAAGTTGAAAATAATGGTTTCTGTAAGAGACTGAAATTGAAGGTGGGTCTTAGCTATGTGAAAGAATTAGCAGATTATTAAAAATGAGTAAGAATAAATGGATTTTAAATTTTCCCCAGAAAATAACTTCCTTCTGTATGTAAAAATAATGCAATAAGAGGAATATTTTAATGTTTTTTTTTGTTTAAAAAACGTGTTTACTCCCTTCTGAAAATGTGTGTATTGAAGTTACCATACAGTAATTATATTGTTGTATACAATGCACTTCCCACACGTCTCTGTTACTTCTATAGTAATGGGATACCGTCGAATGCTAGATTAAACTTGCTCAAAAATTACCTCATGCTTGATTAAAAGCTTCAGTCTAAAATTTCTGCATATATATAATCAAAGTACCCGTCGTGTGCAAATGCATAAGTTCTATAAAAGACTTCTAAGGAGAAAAACAAGTTAAAAGAAATGGCAAAATACGAGTTGGGTTTATTTAGATTAATGAAGACTTGTTAGTTAATAATGAAGTTTTTTAGCTTGTTCAGATTGAAAATGGTTTGTTTTGAACATGCACAATATCAGTTTCGTCTTATTTATGAGGGAATACAGGTTTCATAGTTTGCCTTTTATAAGTATAGAAGAAAATGTTAATTTTTTATTGATCAGTCCAAACATTTTCTGTTGCAGACCGAATCAGAGCTTTCGATCCAAGGTTGCTTATAGCTCTCAGAATATATTTTTTCAATCTGATCGGACGTCACCTTCCACGCGGCAGATGACGTCATTACTTTCGCATTCTACGCGGAGATGATTTATTTTCTCAATGAATGATTATTATTTTTAAGCATGTCTTAATATATTTCTTTGGCTCGAATTCTTTGCTTGCTGTGTAATGAATTTCACTTTGTAATTATTTTAATATTGTTTTGGATTAATGTACTTGGTACTGTTTAAAATGTTATTATTGAGAGTTTTTTATATTTTGTTTAAGCCATGATGTCATTGTCGGGAGGAAAAAGAAGCGGGCAAAATTAATAATCTATACCATATAAAAGGCTGTGTGCGTGCTTGCGCGCGATGTCCAGACAAATCGATCGCACTCACAGCCTTGAAATTTGGCACATATGTAGTCTTAATGGTGACTCAAAGCCAGAATTTTAAAATTTAATTTAGAAAATTTTTTATTTAATGTTTTTGGTCATTTTTGGCACCTTTACGGCTGTAGTATCTTTTCTAATGTTATCAGTCAATGCACCATCGGATAGAACAAACAATTTTTGTTATACTGAAGTTTGTTTTGAGTTTCAAACGTAATTTACTGGATTTTGAGAAATTTTTTTAAAAGTCAGTTTCGTCATCGAAATTTTATTTTTAAAAAAAATTGGCTGCATCCGATGTTCTATTAACACTTATTTTTAATTTTTTTTCAGCTTATAACTGGAACGGTTCGGTTAAAATCTTTTTCCATTTTTTTTTTTTTTTTTTTTAATTTATTTTTTCCGGGGCAGTTTTAAGATATTTTTCTGTAGCGATTATTTTCCCGCGGAAGTTTTTCCGGAACCTTCCCAGCATGCATTGTTGCAATTTCATTGGTTGACGGTGTGGAGCGCAGGATACGGCATAACCTTCAACTGAATGACTTCGATTATTATTTTCAGCAGTGTCTTAACGTGTTTCTGTCTCGCATATTTTACTTGCTGTATAATAATCACTGAAAAAGAATATGGAGGGCGCCTTTTTTTTTTTTTTTCCCCTCTTCTTGACCGAATCAGATCGGCAATAATTTAGCCCGTCTTTTGATGGCAAATTTTTGTTTTTTTTTTCGGATTGAAAAGAACTTTGTAATGAATAGGGAATAATAACCTTCGTAGCTGAAAATCCCCAAAAAAAACCCTTTTAAATACTAATCATTTTCATGTTGTAATTTTTTAATATTGTTTCGGTGTAACGTACTCTATTGTTTTTCTACAGTTGAAATGTCATTGTGAAGAAAAATAAGCGGTAAAATCAATGTGTATCTTGCATTTTGTTTTCAGAAATTTTCATGTCATTGTGGGCGTTTTTCATTTTATTCATGTCCCGATTCCATGGGCAATGCCTTGTGCGTACTGCTGGTACTAAATAAGCTTATTGAAAGGTTTTAAATTTATCATAATATAACAGCATTCGGGTGTATACTGAGTCAGTGGTATGAATATATTAAAAAAGTGTTTTATGTAAATATTAAATATATATGCTTTCACTTCAGAAAGTGTCGATTTAGATTTTGTCGTGTGGTGCTATTGTTAACTGTTGTGCATTCTCCAGAATCTCATTTACTTCCATAGTAATGGGACGGTAGAAGGGTGCTAAATTAAAAATGCTCAAAGATTTTCTCCTGCTTATTTTGAAGCTTAAGGCTAAAATTTCTGCATACATCTTCATGTGGCAAAAAAAAAATTGAAATTCTGCAAAATAAGGTTTTTGAATTGTTATCAAATGACGAAACGGAAAGAAGTAACTCTGCTGAGAAATAGTGAATATTAAGTTTAATAACGCTAGTCTATGATGATGTACTAAAAAATTGTTAGAATTTTGTCTAATTTTCATAAGGTAGGATAATCGGCTAATTTTGTAATTAGAGTATGTTAATTATCTATCGTAGCTCTTAATATAATAAAACCTAATTCAATGAATCAGAATTTTTAATTATAAAATGTTTTGTTCTGAGCGTCTCATTATGTGAAGGAAACAATCGTGCCGCAATTCAGAAATGTAATAGTTTCATTATTGTGTGTTTGGTAAAGCGGTGCTACTTTAATTTGCATTTGTGAGCCTTTTTGTAAGTATTTGAAGCTTTTGTGACCACAAAGTTGGGGAATAAATAAAAGATGAAACATCAGTTATATAAAAAATAAATCCCATTGAAATTTAATTATTTGGGTAATTGTAAGTCGGTTTCATTTTCTTAACTAGGTTTACCTGGAAATGTTGAAGGCAACTGTGTTAAAGCAATCGCTATCATTTTATTTTTCATATATATATATATATGCTGAAAGTGAGACGAATATATTCATATAATATTTTTATGTGATATAAAAAAAATTGTTGCTGCTTTTTCGAAAATGCTTATTCGAAATTTACCGCCTTATTTACAGGGTTCGTACGCGTCCTTAAAAGTCCTTGTTTTTACATTTAGTCTTTAAAAGTCCTTACAAATCCTTATTTTTATGCCCCATTTTTAAAAAGTCCTTACTTTTTACTGTGCCATTATTAAAAAATTTAAAATTTCACCGATTATCGTTTTTCTAATTCCTCCTTCTCGGCGGCTGTAATCTCGGTCGACGTGGCTCTCGCGGAATGGGGTGGGGGGGACGACACTGCTCGCATTCTACGAATCCATATCCATCGCATACACTTTGAGAAATAAGGGAGGAGTTACAGATGGCCTTTATTGGTCCATGGTTCTATAGGAATGATTGTCAAAAGTGCTGCTACCATTTTTAGAACAGTATCAAAGTGATAAACCTTTACTTCCATTTTTTGCCTGTGATGTTTTTAAAACTTGTTAATGACTGTATTCAACATTTTAAAATTTTGAAACCAGAGAATGAAAGAATTGAGAAACCTGAGAATTTATGCAAATTCAACTTCAGTGACCCAAATTTGTATAATGATAAAAGTTAAGTGTATTTAGGATTTGCTGCAGAGCAACTAATAAAAGAAAAGATAAAAAATAAGGAATTAGCAGACAAGGATGTTTTCACACTCAGATAAGTTAGTCGGAAATAGATCATAACAATGATAAAACATTTCATGCAGAAATGTCCTGTGAATTATGCACTATTGCGATTTGCATTGATCCACGAGTAATGGCTGGATATCCCGTAAAAGCACAGGAAAAAATGAAAAAGGTATTGATTGTATTGTCGCAAAATAAACGTATTTTGGGAAAAGATTGCGACGAAATTTTGTTACTCTATGCAGATTTTCTGTTAAATATTGTAAAGCCAAATTCATTTGAATTTACTTCTTTCAATCCAAAGAGTGATTCCCTTGATAATTTTTTACAAACTTATTTTAGCAATAATCATTATGAAAAAATTTGGAAGATTATCAAAATGATATTAATACTGTCACGCGGACAATGAGGTTTTTCGGTGAACAAGGCCCTGGAAATAGAAACTTTAAAAGATGCTTCTTATATTTTCTAGCGTGTAAATCATGAATTTATTAAGCTTTTTTGGGCTATTTATGACTTAAAAATTACTAAAGAAATGAGGACATGCAGTATTTAGAAAGTGAAAGACCCAAAGAAAAGACTGAAACAAAACAACTGAAACGAAAAGCTCTAGAGGAGGAAATAGATTTTTTAAAACAAGAGAAAATGTTCCTCCAAACGGACATGCACCAAACAAATGAGAAAGCAAATGATTTAGCTAATGAGGCTGAAAAGTCAAAGGAGATAAATTTATTTATTCAATCGCATGAACTAAGAAAAACAATTTCTGAAAAAGAAATTAAAATAAATACCTTGGATGTGAAATTGAATGAAAAAGTTTGGAATTAAAAGATATTTAATTTGATTACCAGTTTCACAGTTTTTTTTTCCATCAGTTTATTAACTCATATTTTTAGAGTTTTGTTGTGTTAAATTTGCATTGTATCTTTTATGTTTTATATTATAATTTATCATCAAATAGAGATTTAATTTATCATCTAAAAATGAGACATTTTATTTAAAAATGCGTGCGACAATTCGTTAAGTTTATTCAATTTAGAGGTCCTTATTTTTTGGGTTTTTTAGTCCTTGATTTTCTTTTAAGGAAATGTGTACGAACCCTGGTTTATTATTGGAACATTTTGCATTCTCCAGAATCTCATTTACTTCTATAGTAGTGGGACGGTAGAAGGGTGCTAAATTAAAAATGCTCAAAGATTCTCTCGTGCTTGTCTTAAAGTTCGAGTCTAAAATTTCTGCATACACTATTTTTAACCAAGTGCTCATTGTGTATAAAATAATAAAATTCAGCAAAATAAGATTTGTGACTCGTTATTAAATTGCGAAAAAGGGAAAGAATTGTTGCTAGAAATGGTGAATATTATAGTTTCAAGACACAAGGGCCAGATATGCTTTGTCCAACATTAATACCAAGAAATTGCACATGGAATAATTAGCTTAAAAATAATTGCATCACACTTGTGGTTCCATAAGATTAGACGAGGCAAAATGTTGAATTTGAGCTATATCATTAATGTAATGGAGCTTAATTGAATCAAACATCATTTTTAGTTATAAACTTTTGCTGCGAGTATTGCATACTTAGTCTGTCCAGTTAATACGTAAACTAAGGCCCAATGCACAACCTGATTTGTGTCCGACTTGTCATTAGCGGCAAAGTGCCGGAGGAGTGATTAGCAGTGTTAAGTACATTGATAGCATGCATCCTTCCGAGCTGTGTGACAAGTAATTAGAGACACTTGCTCAGCAATTTCCCCTGAAGTTGGCGGGAAATCAGATATGTGTGCACAGTCTAACTTATCAATGCACTTCACGCTGCTAATCACTTGTCTGACAGCACACAGATGCGGTCCCTAGGGTGGCAGTGAGATGTCGTGTGCTGACTGTGGATACATTGGAGTGTCATTAACCGTCGAGAAAAGCGTACGGCTAAGAGCAGGGTTTTTTTTTGTGTGTGTTGATGACGGAGAGTGGTGAACGTCCTATTTTTGCTGAAACTTGTGAAAAATCTGTTGGGTAATCTTTTAAATGTTTATGGCTATAACACACTGAAGAAAACGGCTCTTTTCTTGTGGATTGGGCATCTCATTGAGGGTCATTGTGGAAAACATTGAACGTGTGCAGTCTCTTAAGCTTTTCTATCCCCGGTTCGCTGTCTGTATAACTGGTAAACAGGAATATTTGCAAAAATTGTCCCGATGTCCTACACATTTAGCAATGATTTTTCCATGTGTTTATGACTGTAATTCGATTCCTTCGCTAGATCACCCTCCATTCTTACCTGTAAATCTTAAGTTTAATAACTGTAAGAAAGTTATCTAACTTCTACTTGCGACCCCAAAGTTGTGTTCCAATTAAGAGAATGAAACATTCATGTTGAAAAAATCTAACCTGATATAATTTTCTTAACTAATTTTAGTTGCAAATATTCAATGCAATTTAGTAAAAGTTTCACAATTTTCTGTGCGACCATAAGCACTTGGGCAGTGACACTCTATTTTCCTTTAATGTTTTCGCATCAAACGGAATAATATATAGTGGGGGATGCTTGACCCTACTGTTTCTTGTATAACTATATATTATATAAACTGCAATACTTTTTGAAATTTTTATTAAAATGATTATTTGCATTCCTTGGAATTATCACATTAAATATAATTACAAACCATTTTTTTCAAAAATATTCCTTATTTTTGAGTAGCCATATTGGCGACAAACTGCACTGGAAAATTGATCCCAACTACGCAATATGCTTCGGTTGGCTACAACATCAAAGCTGCAGTAGAGTTTTGGTTGGGTCAAGTATCCCCGATTCGACTTTTTCTAAAAGTTAAACCACTTGGAATTAAGATATTGCGTAACATTTATCAGATTATAGCTAGACTTATTTTAATTCATGTTTTTAATAGTAAATTTAGAAGTCCACTGTGGAATGAAAAGCAAAAAATTTACTTTCGGACAATTGGAACATATTTACCTACATACTATTGCGATGGTTTTTCAGATTGGAATGAAATTCCCCTCTAATGGACCATATGACCAGTGGTCAAACAAAAATAGCACATTCAAATTACTTGGAATCTGATTAAAACCATGTAGGGTCAAGTATCCCTAGTTTTCCCTATATATAATGTCTTCGTGGTTGTAGTCGTTGAAAATAAACAGGCCGAGCAAATAATTACCTCTTATTTTATTATCAATAGGAGAGTGGTGGATACGTCCATCTCTGTTTAGGTTACAAGCGAAAGTGCACAGAAAAATCCCTGTATTCTCTCGGATAAGGGAATAACATATTGACACGTGATCAAAGTGAAGGGAATATTGGGTATTTTTAATAAGTTACGTAGGTGTTTCAGGGAAAAAGTGGTGACAAAGAGACGCCGTCATGAGTTTCTGTGGGCATGTGAAAGCGATTAAATATTCTTTTAGTAATAAATATGCCAAAATGAGAGATTTAATATACCTCCAGCGCGGAAAAAGAACGAAACTGGAGTTTTAGAAAAGTGATTTAGGAATACATTAAGATTTTAAAATATGATATTAGAATTTGGAATAAAATTAAGTGAGATTATTACATATATAAATTAGCGGGATATATTATGCTTTGGAACAAGTCTGTGGACTCGTTGAAATCATGTGGTGGCTATGCTTATCTTTAGGTCTGTTTTTCGTTTATGTGTGTAAAAAAATATCGTACACAGAGTTGTATAGGTTTTTGTTATATATTTTGAGTGGTAAAGCTGCAAACGAAATATGTTTGATATGGAGATTTTATCATATTAGGATGAGTAGATTCACTATTGCGTCATTCACCAAAGTTACGATTTCGTGTAGCTTTCTCCGTAAGTCCGACTCAAATTGTCACCAATTGCAACAATTTCACGATTATCTTAATATACGTAATACATATAGTGTCTGAAAGATGGATTACTGAGAAAACGCTGAATATATAGGATCTCCACTCGAATCGTGGCCCAGTTGCTAATTTCTAAACCGACAGAGATGGGAATGAACTTCCAAATGGAAAAATTCCCTAAATGATGTGAATCATATTTTATGTTATTTGAGTCATTAAATGTACTGCTGCAAAAATTACGAAGTCTAAAATTTTATAGTCCCCCGGTCATATTTAATTGAATATTCTTGGCACCTTAATATTTTAAGCAAAAAAAAAAGTTCCACTCCATTTTTTTGTAACCGCAACATTCGCATTGACCGATTACTAGTCCGTTAATAACAGTGAAATTATGTATAATTGATACTGTCTATAGCTTTTTTTTTTTTTTTTTGTCCCGGCGGAATTTCTATTTATTCGATGTAATTTAAGCTTGCCTACAACGTCTGTCTAATAACGATGATTTTACTTATTTAGAAAGCTGGTACAGTACAATGCCGATTTTTCTTTCCTCTTGAAAAACGACGCCCTTTGGTCGAGAATGTCGGACAGTACGGGGGAGGGGGGACTAGAAGCCGGAGGCATATTTACAAACCCTACCCTGATAGAACTGAGGCAGGAAATCGGACAATATGATTGGCTCGCTTCGCCGAGAGTGATGTGTACTTTTCATTAGTATAATTTCTTACAGTGTGGGGTGTTTTATTTTTTATGATATTTTAAAAAATAATTTCGTTTTTAAAAATATTACAACCCACGGAAAAATGTTTTCTGTGGGAAAATGGAGAAGAAAAGTAGGACGACTCTTGTTTTGTTATGATTGCCGTACGCTACTTGCAAGAGCTGAAAACGACGTCACTGCTCCTCGTAGCCAATGATATTGACCGATTTCCTGCCTCGGTTCTATCAGGGTAGGGTTTGTAAATATGCAAGCCGGAGGGCAGCGATTGAAATGTGCATAAATGTTTGTTGCCATTTGGGCATTAGGCTGTTCATTTGCATTTAGAACTTTGGACTACTTGTTCCTTGAAATTCGCTTTTGATGTGTTAACAACTTGAATCTAGGATAACACGGCATAAAACTGGTATTTTAAGAAAAGCTACAAATAATTTCGCAAATCGGGCAAGAACTAAAGCAAGTTGATGCTACTAAAAAATATGGTATTTTAAATTGTCTGTAGCTGCGTTTTGGAAAAAGAAAAGAGATTGCAGATGCTGTGAAAAAAGGTAAGAGGAATAGCAAACGATTATACGTGTCGTAAATTACGACACTGACAAAGTTTTCTACTAAAATTTTAATTTTGAAGTTCTTAAAAAAGTTTAAATATACAGGGATGAGATTCTTCCGCTTTTTGGCGGATTTCCGTTTTTTTATTATTTTGGAGAAATTCCTCTTTTTTTCTCTCAAAATTCCTGTCCCCCCCCTCCCCACAGAAAGGAGCCGGGTGGTGGGGGGGGG
>BGPR01011247.1:31473-49420 GCA_013235015.1 Araneus ventricosus
AAAGTTTAAATATACAGGGATGAGATTCTTCCGCTTTTTGGCGGATTACCGTTTTTTCTTATTTTGGAGAAATTCCACTTTTTTTCCCTCAAAATTCCTGTCCCCCCGCGCAAAAATTTGCTTTTTCTTCCGAAAATTCCACTTTTAAACAAAGAAAAGAAACCTTCTTATCTTCTGTTTTTGAAAGAAAATTCTGGGCAAATATGCTCGGCCGTGCGGCTTACTCTACCAGCTAGGAAACTGACGAATCGGCAAACTCTACAAGGATGAACATTCAAACTTTTCAGTGCCACCTTTTTGCAGAAAACAAAACCTCTATGGCGTATTTTGCAAAAAAAAAAAAAAAAAAGATTTTTTTTTGCATGAACATGTGAAAAATATTAGTTGGGAACTTAACGTCATCTTGTAGGGCGTAACAAGATGAAAAAATAAAAAAAAAGAGACAAAAACAAATAAATAAACTACATAAAAAAAAGAAAAACTTCTAGCCATTCTAGAGATAATGTAGTCCCGACAACTATGCCAGTAATTAAACAGAGATATACTAATGACGACTGTGCAAACAGAGGATGCGAACACATCCTTTATTGAAGAAAAATCTGTCAAAGGTAGGAGCCCTCCAAAACAAGAGGTGAAGCGTGTTAATGGAGATCTGTTACCAACAAAAGCCACACAAATAAAAAAAAATGAAAGAAAACCACTTCTTTAACAATTAAGGAAATGTTTCAAATAACAATAATGCTATATGAATCTGTCATTGTAAATGTACAAAATAAATAAAAATATTAAAAAAGGTGGAAGGGTAAAAATAATAGACAACGACAAGAAGTAAGAATCTGGTGAATGACTTCATCAGAGGCCAGACATTCATGCAGATTCAAAAGTGGAATAGGTTTTCTGTAGAGGAAAAAGACTTGAAGGTCTGAATTTAATACCCTCTTTTGGCCTGAACCTAAACCGGAATGTATTGGAGAGAAAAACATTTATCCACAAAGAAGAAATTAAAGACAATCTCCAGAATAAAGTGTAAAAAGAAGGGATTAAAATCTTATCTCTTATAACATATTTGGAACAAAGGAGTGACTTTAACAAACGTGTGTTACAATGTAAACAAGGCAAATAGATGCGTGCACGTATCGCCATCTAGTGAGGGAAACACTAACAAAAGATTTGAAATTTTTTTCCCTAAAGATTTTTTAGGGTTTTTTTTATTTTCTTTTTGATTTTTTTATATAA
This sequence comes from Araneus ventricosus, assembly GCA_013235015.1. Lineage (NCBI taxonomy): Eukaryota > Metazoa > Arthropoda > Arachnida > Araneae > Araneidae > Araneus > Araneus ventricosus. The sequence goes on from BGPR01011247.1 coordinate 32,710, forward strand.
CATTTTTTTGATGTTTTTATAATTTTTATTATCAATTTTTTAATGTTTTATTATTTTTATTTTCATCATTTAGTTCAGAAAAAATGCAGGCGAGCCAATAAAAATGAAAGAGGGTGTGTGATGAGTATCAGAGTAACTAGCAGTGCAAAGGAGAGATTGAGAGTAAAATTTTATAAATACTTTAATTATTAATAATTAAAGTAGTGTACTGGGTAGCCGTTTAGTTTTAAATTAATATTTAAATTATTAATGGCTTTGACAATAGCAGAATGGTTGTTGGAGATATTTTTGTGCACACTAATTAAATTGCTTCTATTATTCTTTGTCTTTTTAGTTATTCTTACCTTTTTGTCTCTTTAGATATTCAATTGTAAATGTACAGTTTTTCGCGCCCCCCCCCCCTTCTCACTTTATAAGGTGCAAAATCATTTTGCTGTTACTTTTGCGAAAATGTATGAAAATAAAACGGAATTCAGTATATGATACATTATTATAATTTATAAAGAGCTAATTAACTTTACACAATTGCATGAAGCAAAATAAATTATTTGTCCTTATTTTTATTTATTTTTTTGAGCTAACTTTTATCAAAAGTAATTCTTCTCGGACTTCTGTTGGGTGAATGTTGCATCTCAGTGATGTACAGGTGGTAAATTTATATTTTCTGATGCCCCTGATGGTGTGTTGACTTTTAATGTGAATGGTTTAATAATAATTTAATATTCTTTTCCTTATTTATACATACTGAATTATAAATAATTAATTATTATAGTGTAATATTTTCATTATTATAGTCATGTTGCATGTTCTGATGTTTTATTTCTTAGCATCTTTCGCGTATAAATTATGGTACAATTTTTTTGCTCGTGTACGATTTCGGTCTTTTTGCTTTTTTGCCAATCTCATCCCTGAATATAGAATTTTATATCTATGTGTAAAATTCCAGATAGCATGTACACTTGCAGCAAGTGTGATTTTTCTTGATATTAGCTTGTCATGACAAACTTGAAGCAAACTTCCTGCAAAACATAAGCGACCAACCCACTTGTAAAACACGTTTGCTGTAAATTTTATACAGCACACTTACACACTACGACTTGGTATCTGGTTTTGATCTTTATCTCTGTTTAAAAAACAAAACATCCATTTTTTTAATAGCATCTTCTGGACCGTCCTTCTTTTTATTAATTCAATTAATCAATGATAATTTGTAAAACTAACTAGGTCTTTTTATAAAAGAAGAATTCACCATCTTTTTACTAAATATAGAACTCGCACTTTAAAGAAAACTATATATCGCCTTTTTCTTAATGTTGAAATTCTAACTTTCATAAACGAAATTAAACCTAAAAGCAGTCGATGTTTGTTGAAAAATAATAACTTCCATTTTTCCCATATTTTTAAAGGTAATTATTTTTGAACCTTAATTTCATAATTTATTCTACCAGCAAAACGTATTTATTAGCGAAAATCGCTCTCTCTCTCTCTCTCTTTGACTTCAAATCATATTCTTGACTCAAAAATTTTTTTAAAAAAATTAGCTCGTTTGCATTCTGCAGTCTTATTGTGAACTTGCCGTGTTATTGTTGCAAGATTGCTGTAAACTAAAATTGCGATATTGGTTGAATATTTTATATAAGATATTACTTCTAAGATAAATCGGTATATTAATACACGCACATAAACAATGATTGTGTAAATCCTCAAACTGTCTATAACACTATATTTTCCAGGTCCCTACAATATCAATAGACAAGTTTTACTGCATTTTACTAGCCATGTCGGGAAAACTGTTTCTGTGCGGTGTTTCCAAGACCTACTGAAGCAGTCGAATTTTAAGTACGCATAATAAGCACAATCTTATTCATATAAGTAACAAACTTTACACATGATAGGGTAAGGTTGCCGAATTAGGACGATTTGAATGCACAGTGATCGAGTAGTAATTTTAACAAAAAAACCCAGCGGGAGTGGTGTCTTCTAAACTTTCTCGTATACTCCTAACGAACGAAGAGAAAAAATAAACTAAAAGGTAATAAAACGAACAAAAGAACTACTAATGCAGTGGAGAAAAAAAAATAAGCGAAACGTCATGCCACGATTTCCGAAGGTCGTCCAACGCGGAAGTGGAATTAGAAGCCGGCGTGATTACCAATAGGGCTGGGTGTAAGATAAAGTAAAAGAAATTTGCAATTTGAACGCCTTTTTTTAACCGATTGACACAAATCTACCATTAAGGTAAGAAGGCCACATACTAAATATCATTTATCAAAATTTTTAAAGAAGTTATTGCGTTCAAAAGTATTTGATTATATAGGTGGTCAACCCTTTGATGGATTTGGTCCAACATTTGATAGAAACCTACATTCCCGATATTAAAAATGTGTACCAAATTTTATCCACCTAGCTATTTAAGTGTGTGAGTTATCTCAGTCTCATTAACACAGACAGACTTCCCGCGGACGGATTTTGTCCAAAATTTGGTAGAAAACCTACAGATTATGTGTAAAGATACATACCAAATTTCATCCCTGTAGCTTTAATAGTTTTTGAGTTATCGTGTTCACAGACAGACATAATTCCAAAATTGTGTTTTTCGGACTCGGGGAGGTCTAAAACGTGGAGATTCGTCAAAATCTCGAGTTCGAATTTTTTGACGATTACAATACTTTCTCTTTGTATACGAGAAAGTAAAAACAATAGAATTTTTTTTGTAGTTTATTTATCTTCAGAACAACGTAAGTTTTTATGAAGTACACTTTCAAAGTGGGGGGGGGGGAATAGATTGATTGAACATCGGTTTAATTAAGGAAACTGGTTGCTTTAAGGACAATTAAAGGAGAATATTTTATGATTTCCGAATTATGTTCTCTTTGAACCAAAATTTGATTTCTTTAATGTAGTCCCATTAATTTAAACTGTCTAATTTAGGCAACTTTTGGACAACAAAAAATATTCACCTAACCTGTTCTTCAAACTATTTTAATACGATTATTATAGTAAATTACCGCCGAACAAATTTCATCTTCGAGTATGTAGTAACATATTTAGCTACTTACGCTAAAACAGCTTAAGGACTATTTGTCTTTTGCTCAAATATTCATTTGGTGATATCTAAATCTAGACACTTGTTCACTAACTGTAACCACGTAACGATTTCTCTTAACCGGTTAAGGACATGACTCGAATTAATTCGTTTTGCATGCCGTAGGTTTGTCAGACAATTCAAAATAATTCGGTCTTTAAGAGGTTAAAAATGATTTCATACAGAACATTTACATCGTCGCAACATAATTGGACTATTTTATGGCCCAAGTATTTAATACCGGTACAGTCTAGGCGACCTAATATTATCGAACTATCCCATGATAAAAAAGAGGCTAAACACAGGAATAATAATATGAAGACGCCCTATAATAATATACCACACAAATACAATATATTTATTAGGATGCAATGCTGCTCCTAAATGAGTAATCAGCCGTAAAAAGTTTTAATTTTTCTTCTCTCCGTGTAAACGCGCATGCTCCAACCCTCTCAAAAGAGACCCAAGATCAATGGGAATGAGAAAATGACGCAGTGAGCATAAACTCAATAGACGTGGCGGGATGAAGCGCGACTCATCTACTGATTCTAAACATGCATATTTTACAGCGCACCCAAGGTCAGCTGCAAAGCTACGAATACTAGAACGCTCCGGAAAGTTACGTGATTGATGTGAGCAAAGAAGAATGAAGAGCGGTGTGACGTAATGAGCATGTACCCGCTGAACCAGGAAACGAGACGAAGTACGAATCACTGGCTTAGTTTAAACCAACGTTTTTTTACGTTGTATCTAGTATCAGATGGAAAGTTAAATATGCTGAAGTGAAGGACTGTTCTACATAAAATCCATTCTGCCGCTCGTCCGTAGCGACAAAGCAAACGCAATCGTGCTTCTGAAAGTTTTCGAGAGAAAAGAAATTGTAACACACAACTAGACAGTGTTTGATAAAAGAAAAACTGCTTACTGAAGCACTGCTTTACTTACTTAGATAAAGTTTACGTGTTAAATCTTTGATCGTGGAGTTAATCTTTTTTATTAATCTCTTTTGTTTCAGAGAATATATGTAATTCGAACTTTTTCTCTGGTCCCTTCAACTTCGAATTTTCCAAGTTTGACTGTATAACCTTACCGTTTTCATATTGCTTTTTTTTTATCCTGCGTTTTCGAAATGAACTTACGTTTCTATAAAAATTGAAAGGTTTTTTCCGACCCACATAAACTTAGGGGTCTATTCTGGTACCCCCCTTTGGGTTGGGTTCCAACGTTAACAACGGAGTTGAACATGTTTATTGTACCCGTACATAGTGTTTTCTAGTTCATGTTGTGGGTTTAGGCTAATGGCACCTTCAGGGTAATTTACCTTTCGCTTCGAGTTCAGCGTAGGAGATGTTGTTTTTAACTTGTCTGGGGTGGATAGAATTTAGAATCTGTCATTGTTTAAAGTTATTTGGTCTAGTTTTGAGAAATTTATTACAACTTTTGTATGAGGAGAAATGCCCTATCATCCTGCAGTTAATACAGAGGTGTTCGACATAACGTGCGGACGTTTGGCCCTTAACGGCAGATTTGCGGGTCTATTCTGGTACCCCGCACTCACTAGTCACTTTTTCCGCACGTTAACAACGGGAAAAGTGACGTCTCCCAACACAACCAGAATAGACCCCTTGTTATGCACGAGGCCTACATATGCGACAGATTTTCGGAATCGGGTGTCGAACCAGCAATATTAGATTCCGGAAACTTACCACCAGGCCACTGCCACCCTTTTTTAATTGCAAGAAAATCCATGCCAATACAAAGATGAAATTTGTCGTGGCATCATTGGTTTCTTCAATGGCGTCATTCCCATGTATAAGGTATCAAAATATGTTAAGGGGATTACAGCCTTTGTTGCTTCAAATCCCATAACTCCTATCATTCAAGTTCAAAATATGCTAAAATATAGCACATCTATCGCAATTATGCTTACACCTTACGTTCGTGGATATGGAAATTGGTAAGTGTGAAGCAAAAAAACTTGCTTTTTCACGCGATTGCTGCTCTTTAACCTGTTAGTTTATTTTGAAAATTCTTATTTTACGATGCAAATAATCTGGCGAGATTTAAATTGCATAAAATGATTCTAAATTTTCCATTTAATTTTACTTGCCGGTGGAAAAAACAGTTTAAATTCAAATAGTAAAATATTTTTCAATTTCATATTCTTTGAAATCATTAAGGAACTTTTTGTGAAATATATGGTTTAGAGTATTTAAAATGTTTATCATATCAAATGTAATATCGGAAGATGTCTTTTGACTTCTTTGTCTTGAAAACGGTGTTGTTTTCTTGTTTGATACTGAATATTCAAGTATCGGATGGGAATAGATATCAAGCTAATGCAAAGTTCTTTTATCGGCAAAAATAATTATGAGGAATTACAAATGCTGATGACAAAGTATGTATAAAAGTTTAGAACCATATATTAAGACTTTCCCTTTTAATACAACTAATTTAGCAAACAGATAAAAATGGGTTCTAAATCTGTGTTTGCAAATTCTTACTCGTTCCTGTTTTGAACATGCATTGATCGAAGATATATTTTTTAAGCCATAAAACAATTGTTTTGTTATTTAATAAAATAATTTATAATTAAAATTTTATCTTTTTAAATCGCGCCAATAATTTCGAATCCCAGAGTCAATAAAAAGACATGCCATAAAATACTTGTCTAGAATTTTTAGTTTCATGTAAAATCCTTGGATCGGAGCAAAAAATGCAATTTAGGGGTCTATTCTGGTACCCCCGGTTGGGGGGGGGGGCGCCACTTTTCCGGTATGTTAACAACGGAAAAAGTGGCGCCCCCAACCCCAACCGAGGGTACCAGAATAGACCCGCTAGATGAATCAGAAGTCATTCATCTTTATGAGAAAACCCTACCGTCTCCACTAACTATGATAATCTAAAATGCTAATTTTGCTGCTTTCGAGCTTGCAAAGGTTGAAAACGAGTCTTTATACAATATTTCAACTGATTATCAAACATTAAAACTTGTAAGATTGCAGTTATGCTCCGAATATTCCATGTTAAATAACTTTACGGTGCGTGTTGAAAAGTGATCTAGGGAGATGAATGTTTTAAAGAAACCTGAACTTTTGAAGTTTACCACGTCCCATAAAATGTACAGTTGACCCTACGTGTGGTAGAATATCGCGCACTTTGTGATGTCCCATTGACTTCTATAGTAATGGTATTCTTCTGAGGTACTAAATTAAATGTGCTCAATGATGTTCTCATGCTTGCTGAAAGGCTTGAGTTTAAAAGTTTTGCATACAATATTTTATACAATACTCGCAGTATATACAAGATAAATATAAGTCAGGAATGGGGACCTTTTTACTCTGAAAGGCTTCATTAAATTTCGGCAGAAGGACAGACGAGAGAACCTTAAGGGTTATTGTTCTCTAATTATTATTATTATACTAGAAAATCACCCGTCAAACCATGACGGGTGCAAATTGCCTCTTCATTCCAGAGATTTCACTTCAAATTTGACGTGTTTAAATAGATATATATGCGAAATAAATGTTTAACATTGATTGAAAACAAATAAAATAAACAGATGTTTTGACAGGAAATATTTTCTTTTATTTACATATTATTTGCATATTTCTTTATTAAAAAAACCTCTTGGTAAACAACATTCCGTGCGAAGTATTTTTCGTTGTTTAATAATTTTCCTTGTACTTCAGATGTCTTTGTGTAAATTTTAACGTGATTGGGAATCCTAGACCTTGAAAGTGCTACATAGAGCTGTCCATGTGAAAAGACAGGCTCATCGAGGTAAATTCCAACATGATCGAAAGTTTGCCCCTGCGATTTGTTGATAGTCATATCGTGTAAGCTGGAATAAACGGAAACTGGCGGCGGTTGAGAACGAATGGTAGATTCACGTCACTGGTGGCTAATTTAATTCTTGGCAAGAAAACATCGCCACGATTGCATTTGGATACAATTTTGGCGTCTAAACTATATCGCGCACATGATATACCACTGACGTAATTTACTGCTTTCTATTAAAAAACGGAAATTAATTTCAGCTATAGAATTAATATAATTTAAAATTTCTCTGGAACTATTGATCATAGCGAGATAAATTTTATATCCATCGATAGAAAATCTTATTTCACTATTTTAGAGCTATTCAATTTGAAATTAGAACAATTACTCTTTTAAATTTAAAATTACTGAAATTTAGGTTCTCTAACAATGAAACAATGCTGTTTAACGTCTCGCAATGGTATGGCGCGAGTTTTATTGTTGGTGACGTCAGAGCGTTACCGGAGGATCTAGGCTATTATATTGGTAATTGCAGACAATTATATATTTTAATGTGAATAACTGATAAGACCGCATAAGAAACTAAAGCACGCCATGTGTGTCCTTAACCTACAACGTGTCTGACACGTGCATCGAATTACATAATTTTTGCTATTTAAATCTAATTATAAGCCAATTTAACAATTTTAAATACAAAAACCACCTGGACATGCTTAAATGTCTCAAGTATCCTTTACCATGTTAGATAGATTAAAATAATAATAAATATCCCAAATAGGGTAGTGTCACCTAATTAGTACGTTTAATAAATTCGCAGGTCAAGGGGTTTAGGCTGCAGGCTTCTCATCGCTGATATATGCATGAAATGTTATAATAAAACTTGGGAAAGGGACCGAAGGAATGTTCCTTGGGCTTAGCCAATGGAACGTTAGTGTAGCATGATGAAAACTTGTTTTTGTAAGGTTAGTTAGCGAAATATCGAGTGTGAGAACTTGGTTCGTCATGAAACCTTAATCTGTAATATCTTGTGGTTGAAAAATCTCATTACCATCAGCACAGCGTGGGTATGTCTGGCTTTTGCTCTATTACACCCTTTTTACAGAACGTTTGTTAATTAATGAAGGATTTCCATCAGATACTTTAGCTTCTTTGTCACGCACAGTTGTGCAGCGAATATTCCAACTCTGCAACGATGCTAAGGGGTCTATTCTGGTAACCCCGTTTGGGTTGGGTTCCGTTGTTAACGTGCGGAACCCAACCCAACCGGGGGTACCAGAATAGACCCCAAGAGTCTTGTGAGAGATGCCCTCATAGTATTAACTCCTCTGGGAACATATGGCACAGGCAATAAGTATTCTTAAATGCATAACTAGTAATTGTGTGAACAATAGACCTCGCTACTAACCCGACTTTTTGATATTGAACACAATTTCTTAGTTTTTTATTGTTTTGGAATGTTTTATGTCTGGTATATCATTTCCAGAATATTTACTTTAATGCCATGAAAACAGACTAATATTTTGAAAAATGTTTTGTCTGTTCAAATAGTGTATGTAAAGTAATTTAGTATGCAATGTAGTGTTAAATATTCACTCGATTGCGGGGAGATGTCGCATTCTTTTCTATAGGAATGGGTTCGTCGTCGAGTGCTAAATTAAAATTGCTCAAAGATGTTCTTATGCGTGTTTAAAAGTTTGAGTCTAAAATTTCTGCAGACATTTTCCTTAATAAAGTCTTATGTACACTTTGGTTGCTTTTTCTGTAGAAAGTTTTTAAATATTTCTGATTCAAGAAATTCCGTTTTCTCAGCAAATTGCTGATTTTCCATTCTTTTTCACTTCTTGTTAAATCTCTATTAGTAATAAAAGCGAATGTGTGTGTTGACGCTGTACAGGGCAGACCATTTGACTTGGTTATCTAATTTGGCGCAAATATACTTTGAAGGCTGCGAATGATTGACTTTTCCGAAATTTTAATTATAATTTTTTTAAAGCAAAATTTTGGCGTTAAATTTAGGAAATATCAGACCAAAGTAATTTATACACTGCTTTAAAATTCAAATGATCTCTTCAGTGATACCGATTTAGTTGCTCAATTTTTCCCTACTTTCAGCAAATTTTTAAAAATATTTTTATGCATAGTTTGCAACAACCGTTGTTCAAACGGTCTTCATTATTTACACAAATATTTGAGTATTTCTCTTCCATTGTTGAAATTAAGGAATGAAGAGGACGCCAATTTTTTCTTATTCTTTGGCAATATCATAATGATTGTTTTTATTTTTCTGAAATCTGTGAACAAAGTTTGTAGATACAATCAAACCCCGTTGTAACGAACCCTCAACGGACCGACTCAGAAGTTCGTTTTAACCGAGGTTCGTTGTATCCGTATTTGCAAAAAAAAATGCCCTAACATGCTAAGATACTACTTCTACAATAAACTTTTTAATAACATAATATTTTCATTAGTAATTAGGGACAAATAAAGTATTAAATAATTCGCTTGCCAACGTTAGCCATGGTCACTGCAAAGTTCACAGAATGATAAGGAATTAAACTGAAATGGCGGAGAAAACACATGATTGCTCCTAGGTCGTCTGACCAGAAAGTCCTCCCCCTTCCGTGGTTGACACCAGGCCAGGTGTCCACAGGGGGAGGAGGGGTGATAGAAACTGTAAGAAGCCACGCCTATTGTTCCTTTTTCCTTTTTATGGGGGTTAGCAGCGACTATAACAAAGGTACAATAGGCGAGGAATGTGGTCTCTGAACCAGAGTATTTCATGCAAAAGGGGTAACTTTTGTAGAAGTTGGGTTGACTTGAGCACAATTAGTAAAGAATGTCCCTTTGGGCAAGTGAAAAGTTTGAAGTTTTAGAAATTTTCAGTTCGCTATAACCGAGTCTCTAGCGTTTGCTATTCGTTGTAAACGCATGAAAATACATTATTAACATTGGGCTTCCGTTGGGACCATGTAAAAGGTTCGCTGTAACCGAGGGTTCGTTATATCCCGGGTTCGCTATATCGCGGTTTGACTGTATTAACTATATTAGGAGATGTATTCTGTAAGCTCAGAAATTATAATTGTTATTTAATTCTTTTTAACAGCATGTTTTATGTCGTCTAACACGAGACTTAAAACGCGCCGCAGCATTTTAATGCTGGAATTAACTGCATATTTTGCATGAGAAAATGAAGTTGGTGCTGACAACATGCAATTAGGGACTCCATTAAGCAAAAAAAAAAAAAAAAAAACGGGTGCAAGTTTATTAATATAACACGGCTTAAATATCTATCGCAATCTGAAATTTAAAGTTACTCTGTTACGAGATCAGTGTATATCAAATTATGCATAAGAGATTGAATTGAAATGAGACACAATCGGTATTCGTGGTGATCAAGCTGGGCGCCAAAGGCACCTAGCACACAGTAACTGTAAATACAAAAGAAAAAAAAGACAGGGGCTGTCTTTTCAAACAGCCGCTGATGTTAAAGGCGTAGGACGACTTTACTCGTCTCTTTTGTTTCTCGCAAGTTTTTAAGTTTAAATAAGTTTTTTTGTAACTTGTGTTGTTACCCTTTATCTCTAAAATAAGACATTAGTTTTGTTCTCAACATATGTAGTTATCGAGATATAGAGGATCTCCCATACCAAGTTTTGTGGCGTTTTGGCGTGTGAATCAATTTCCTTCCTGAGACCCCAATGGGAGGAACGTATAGTCCTATGTTAAAATATACAAAATTCTTAGTCTTTGGTTTAATTCGCATTTTTTTGTGATTTTGTCTTCCTTAGCTTCATTATTTCGCTGCTTCATTTGATATTTTTTCGCGAGATGTGCAGGATCGAATTCATTTCTTTCTTTTGAGCATTTTTAATATACATATTTTTTAAGTTAAAGAAAGTAGTTTAAAATCTGAAACTCATATCGGTCGTTGTTTCAATAAATTTTATTCTATACCCGTATCTTAACATTCATACTTTCTGAAGTTCTTTCAAATCCTGGATTTTATTGTTGCTATCCGAAATACCTTTCCAATCATTTGGGCGGGCGGGGGGAGGGGGGTTGTGCTGGGCCAGAAATGCAGATATTTAAGTTAGCTCAAAATAAAGAGATAAATATCAATTTTTACTTAATTTTCCATAACTTCCCTTGCTTTAATATCTTAAATACTTTTGGAAATTGAAAATGGTACAGTTGACCTTGAAAACGGCCTTAGAATGTGCAAATACCATGCCGTTACCATTCGCTGTTTCGTAACGTTCTTTTGACAGACGGTTTTTGTTTTGTTATAGGGTGTGCTTTTTGGGGAAAGAACAATACAGTTGAATGAATCTATTACTTTAATTTTCCCTTGCTGTTTTAATTTCATATTTTACAGAAATATAACTTACAAATTATTACAAATAAGGGCTAATATTTTCTGTGAGGTGAAATATTAAAGTTTGTTGCCAATTGCATCTAAAATCATATTTCTAACGTTCAATGCAATGCCTTGTGAATGACTTTGATTCTTCATCCTCTAAACAGAGCCGCAATTCCTTTTTTAAATGTGTTGAATATTCCAGTATCTGTTGGAGCAAGAAAGAAACAGAACATTAGACAGAAAAAGAAAATTAATCCAAAATTCTGCTTCACTAAAACCTCTTTAGAACGTCGTTCGAGGGATCGCTGTCTGAAGAGAACGACGTACAATGAAACTTTGGTTCAAAATTGCGATAAATTACTTACTTTTGCTGCAAAATATTACAAAGGTTCTTTAAAGAAAGTAACGCTTCATAATTTCGGAATATTATTAGGATGATGATTTCGGATTATATAAAAGCAATCCCAAAAATTCCATCTTTTTTTAAATATTTGAATACGTAACGATATTTGCGACCAAATGAAGGCATTTCTTCTTGAACTTTTATCGTAGAATACACAACAAAATGCAATTCTTATATTGGATATGTTGCAATATTTTAGATATTTTTATACAATTGATGGAAATTGGAATGATTGTCTTTATTGCAACAGTCATTTTGAGTTTTTATTTCGTTTTAGGAAAGTTTGTTAGAAAATGCCAACATTTTATTGAAAAAAAAATTCTGTTTCGATGGCCGTGACGTTCGATTTTGGATTCTAATTAAATTAATGCGATCTGAATTTATGTACTAAGATATTTGTTTTTTTCAATAGTTTTAAGCCACACATTATCAAATACTTGTGTCGTTGTTAACCTTTTTGTTTCTAACGCCGGTAGCCACAAAGCAACTCGCATATAGCCGGCGGCATTCATTCGAACACTAATTAATTAATCTTTATATTATAAAATGTATATTAATTGCTTTAATTATAATTGATTATGTAGAAATTATGAATATATTGTTTTAAAGAAAAACCTCTCCTTTCAAGAGCATGTCGAGGTGACGTTGTTAAGGCGTAGGAAGTAAACCCAAACACTAAAGGCTGTCCACGCGCAATGTGTATACTTTTGGCACGACGACTGATTCAATGGCGGCGCTACAGCGAAGCAAACCGCGCCGTAGCGAAAGGGTTAAGATTTTTTAAACATTTAAATGAATAGGAATCGATGTATTCCAAGGCGAAATGGCGTACTGACGAGAACGACGTTATAAAGAGGTTTGACCGTATTAGCAAAAGCAGTCTTGAGCAATAAAAATGTTAATGAAAACGTTACAAAATTTCACTTGGAAGACAGAAAAAAAGCATGAAATTTATGTAACATTAAAGACGCATTTTTCACCTTTTAGATTCTTTATATCTATACCTCAGACGTATACTATCGTAACTCCAGTTTTTCTGATTTTGATATTTTTATGGTATTTACATTATTCGAACCTCATCTTTGGATAATGAATAGGAATAAAGTGTGGTAGTTGTAGTTCGTGGTGGTGGGGAAATAGACAGCTCTCAAAAAATACAGCATGCGATATATTGTGCTCTAAAACTTCTTTTGATTATCCTATAAAATGTTATTACTTACGATAGTTTACGTCTGACGTACAGATATATAGCAATAGCGTCGGGCATATTTTTGAAAGTGATCAAATCGAAAGAAAAAGGAAAATGATTTAAGGTGTTCTCGTTGTCTTAAAATATCATCTCTGCAACAAGAAAAGTCTCGCATATCAATATATACTGCACATATATTGCTATGCTCAATTATCCCTGTTGGAGAAGTTTTAGTATAACAAGAATACCTCACTATTTTTTTCTTCCTTGTGATATATCGTCTGTGTTTAAAGCAAAAATCCAAAACTACAGTTTTCATATTTTCTACTTAAACTTTTGAGTCTTTAAAAAAATGGAAATTATTTTACAGATATCTAAATCCTACAGTAGATTTTCCGTGTTACGAAAAGTATCTCAGCCTAAAAATATTGTTAAATGAAAAGCATTGGTTTAGACGCTTGTTTTGCTGATTGTTGAGCTCGAAAAGTCTGCATTTCTTTTGTGAATGTTCATTCAGCTCATTGTGAACTCTCGCAATGAGTTTTAGAGTGTTCACATTTAAAGATGAATAAATTTAAAACTGCTGTCTAAATTTTCATGAAAAATGTAAAGCTCAAATGTTATTCAGATGCGTGCTGAAAGGCGGTACAGTGGAAGTGAGTATTTATAATGTTTTGATGAGTATTTTTACGTATAAATCTGACACTTTAGGAAGTGCGCATTTAATAATTTGCCATACGATACATAGTTGGGTATTATGCACTATCTTTTGTCTCGTTTACCTTTATGGTAATGGGATTGATTCGAGTGCTAGATTAAACTTGCTCAAAGATACTCTCATTCTTTTTTTAGAAGTTTGAGTCTAAAATTTCTGCATACATTATCTCTAGGAAAATTACTATATTTTATAAAATTTTTCTCAAATGTTGGTAAATCGCGAAGAAAAAATAAAGCAAGAAATGACCAATGGAAGGGTAAGATGACATAATAAAATCAATGAAAAGACCGTTTACAAACTTTCAGGGGCAAATAAGGCATACAAAAGCGAGTCATTTTTACCTTGAAGCATGGAGTCGCAAACGCATAGTGTGACCGTACAGGTAGCTAGCTCAATGTCGGTGAAAAAGGATGCGTCATATTAACTATATAGATCTGGTTTAATGGAATACAAAATTACAATAGCACAACACAAGTCGTACCCAGCATGACGGATACAATGGTGCTGTTCGGCAACGGATTCCGAGACTACCACTTTTGGACGATTTTACACCGGAAAGGGGTGTCGGGCAATGAGTCGTATGAGCGCACTTCCGGAGTTCTTTGTTAGATCACTGTCAGTAAAATGTAAACATCACCCTTCCATTCTTCACTTCCCCCCATTTTGATGAAAATAACTCCGCCGGCGCATGCGCTAAAGCGCGGAGGGTTTTCCGAATCCGTTACTGAACAATAATTAGGACGCAGTATCAACAAAAAAAACCTTTGGAGTACTTGACGTAAGTGCTCAAAGGACTTATCGCCTTATTTATGCAACACTACTGCTGTGCTATTGTAATTTTGTGTGCCATTAAACATGTGCTGCGCAATTGTTGTGTTGCGATGGTGTATCCTTCTGTTTTACTTATTCACTGACACTGAGATCCCTGCGTCGCTCTTTGCGTTTGCGACTTCATGTTCTATTGTAAAAATAACTTGTTTACATATACCTGCTTTACTCTTAAAATTTATAAACTACATTTTGGGACACCCTGTATAATCCGTACATGTAAATAAAGCAGTGGCGTAGAGAATATAAGTGGCGCCCGGGGAAAAATTAGTTTTCGCCCCAATCATAAAAAGCGTCTTAACAAGAGCAAAGAGCGCCTGGGGTATTGTGATAATTTTTTGCCCCCTAATTATATTTGACTTAAAGTGCCATAATTATGGCACTTCATCTCCATGGCGCCCCTTAAGAATGGTGCCTGGGGCATCTATACCCCGTCTCTACGTCACTGATGGCAACGGCGAAATTGAACATCGCTTACTTACTTGCTTGACTGACGCACTCTTCTTTGGTTTTTGCACCCATAGTTTCGGTCGTTCTGTCCTCGTCACACTTGTCGCACTCGTGCTTCCCATAGTGCTCTTGATAGTAGCCAATGTTGCACAAACTGCAGTTGATGCTGTTGGGTTCGCTGTAATAGCCAGGGAGGCACGGGACTATGTGGGAAAAAGATGAACTCGACACTTAATTTGTTCGTTGATGAAGACTACTTTTCAGTGCATTGGATGAGTAAAAGTGTACTTACAGCAGCGTTTGTAGTGCGATTTGACTAAATGGAAGCCACCTCGGCATGTTATTAGATGGTGCGTGTCGAAAGTTTTCATGTCCGCTTTTACACGTCCCATTGGGTTTTCATACATTTTCAGAAACTCGGTCTGCAGTATTCTTTCGGCCTGTAGAGATTTTTAAATTAGAAGCATATTATGAATTATACATTATATACAGTGTGATGCAAAAAGGTTCCGAGGAACTCGAAGGGTAGATCAGCCATATCAAATCGATTCAAAAATTGATCCTTTTTCGCTTTTGGTCGATTATGTCTAGAATTCCTTACAGTGGCGAATCCAGGATTCGGGTCTGAGGTGGGGGGTGCTGAGGTCATAAAAATTTTGTATCGTAGTGACGAATGTCAAACCTCATGGCTTATGTAAACCAAAACACTTTAACTTTACAGGCTTTCCTCTCCTGACAATAAGAATAATAAAGAACACTACAGTACTTTCGATAATTTAATAAAAAATACACTGAAATACCTGGCCAAAAAATGTTTTCGACCGCGCCAACGCTACAAGTGCAAGTGGAATGACTAGAAAAGTAAGAAAATTTTCGAGCCTGTCAAGTCAGAAAGCAATGTTATCACGATTCTATTACTATTCTTTTAAAATGAAAATTAAGATCAAACAATTGTAGTGATTTTAAATTAAATCAAGAATTTTGGTTTAGCTCTGGGGGAGGGGCTGCAGCCCGATAGCCCCTCCCCTGGATTCGCTACCGATTCCTTAGCATATTTTAATGTAATTATGCGAGTACATTAATCAATAATAGAAAAAAAATGCCACTTTTATGGTACACACGCATGATCGTGCGTAGAATAATCTGTGCAGGAAAGTCTCAAACAGGCGTAACAATTTCGAGCAAAAAATGGGTTAATCGGGGCACGCTCCCCTCTCGTTCTTATACAGCTTTCACAACGTGAATTCAAACAAAACGATGCAATTTACGAGTCCCTTTGGGCAGTCTGTCTCACTCTTCCATCAATGCTGTTTCCTTCCTGGACGGTACTGGGATGGGAAGTTGCGATTGCCTTCCCAAGAATGTCTCAAATATGTTCTGTCGGATTTGTGGAAACCTGGTTGGGCAATACATCTAGGGAACATTCTCTTTTACCGAAAATGTATTGACTAAAAGAACCCTTTGTCAATGAAACTGAAATCATGGTCAAATGATGTCGCGCTGAACCCATGGGAAAGTTAATATAAGGGTCCAAGGTCTCGCCCTCGCATTACCCAGAAGCAGACAGTCTCTTCGAAGTCGTCAAACCTGAGCAGCCATAGTCGTCTCTTTCCTCGGATGTTGGAGGGTACCTGGCTCTCTCCATGGGAATGTACGTCAAGAATCGGTGGTTAGACTGGGCCTGGAAACTGCTGGATTTGTGGAAACCTTGTTGGGCAATCCATCTAGGGAATATCCTCTTGCCGAAAATGTATTTACTAAAAGAACCCTTTGTCCATGAAAATGAAATTAAGGTCAAATGATGTCGCCCTGAATCCATGAAAAGGTTGACATAAGGGTCCAAGGTCTCACCCCTGCAATACCAGACAGCAGTCGGACAGCCTCTTCGAAAGACGTGG
>BGPR01011248.1:0-49410 GCA_013235015.1 Araneus ventricosus
AGGAATGATTCATTTGATACGCACATGCAAAGATCGCTAACAGTTATTTTAGAATTTTTGGAAATCATGAACGTTGTTTGGTTAAAAACGGAACACATGCTGTTTGGATTTGCGTGTGAATAAATTTTTAAAGACTAAAGATATTTTGGTTTATTCATTTTCTGACGCAGCATACACGTGGGTGAAAATTCACGGTCACATGGCATACGTATGTCATCTAAATGAGCATTGTCTGATGACATGCCGGGACACAATGTCCTTTGTTTCAAGTAAAATGAGCGATATATTTCAAAATTAAAATGACATGCCGAATTTAATGAACATCACTTGAGCATGCATTGACTCGGAATATCAAAGAGCAGTGTTTTAAGTTCTAGTCATTTCTCAATGAATTTTCTCCATCAAAATTGTTTGAAATGTTGGAAAGTGATTTAATGGATCACAATATATCAGAAATAAGAAAACGTGAGAGGTACAAGCTGTTGAATAACTGCATGTAAATTCCTTACAGGTAGGTTTGCCATAATTGCCAAACAGGACGTTTAAGTGCTAAAGAAATAAAACATGTAAAAAGTGTGTATTTAATGGTTTATTTTACCCTGATAAAAAATGAATAAAGTTTAAGCAATCTAATAAAATGAACACGTAGAATAATAAAAAAATGCAAGATTAATATTTTTTAACTTTCTTAATTATATCATTTTCTTCTTTCAAATAATTATAGAAGTCATTTTAAAATTATAAAGACAAATAAAATTACTTCAATTGTCTCTGCTGACTGAGTTCAGAGAGAAAACGAGACAAATAGTAATACGGGACTGAGTAGAGAAATAAAACGACAGTCCCTCATATACGGGACGTATGGCAACCCTAGTTACAACAATAGGAATAGTACCTATTGCAGTGAGTCTCATGACACGACTTCGGGAAAACTTATTCAGCTCATACTCGCTAGAACCCCAAACCAATCCCCGCTTAAAACGTTATATAAATGTATAACGCTTTGCCCATGTTATCTGGTGAATTCAATAACTTGGATTGGATATGAAAAGGGGGTGTTGTGGGGAGGTTCAAAATCTCGCCGGAGTTCGTAAATGGGCCATCCAGTTCAGACGGGATGGATATGGTTGGAGAATGAAATTTTCATTTCCTCATAACTTCCTTACTGTTTAAGATAGAAGGATATTTGAAAGAGACGAATTACTTTTATTAAAAGTTTTTCGAGGACTGCAATTGCTTGGAAGATGTAGGCTGAATGGCTTTTGACTTACACATATGACACCTCGAAGAAAGCTCTCATCAGTTTCGTTCTCATAGCTCCAACCCTTAATAAATTAGGAGGAAATGCTGGAGGGGGGATTTCCTTATATCTCCGGGGTAGTGGAATTTATATTCTCCTTCCGGCTTACTGGCAGGTACTTCTTTTTTAGATTTCCTTGGTTGACTGCATCATAACTAACTATCAAATGACAAAACTTTAAAGAGAAAATATTTTTACAAAGCTTTACGAAGTTTTCAGAAGTAAAAGGGATAAAAAATTGCTATGTGATACTTGTGAACAGCTTCTAAGTAATTCAATTTTGGAATCCATTAAGTATTTGCAATAGGAATAAGAAGGAATGTTACATCAAAACACAAAAATCATGTAGTTAGAAGACAGATGGCATGCGCGGGGATATGTCCTACGTGTCTGTGATGTCATATAAAATTATTCCTCTATTTATAATACTGTGTTAAAAAGTTCTGGGACTTTTTAAATATTTCCCAATGTAAATAATTATTTACATTGGGAAATACATAAATTAATTTTCTCCAGAAAAACCCAAGAATATCATGTGATCGACAAGTCAGAACAAGTTTCATATAGTTGTCATTTTTTCTGTCAAAACATCACATTCTAGTACTTACGCAACCAGTTTATTCCCCTGATCTCGCTCTATGTGACTTTTCTCTCGGAGGGAATATTTGCTTAAAGTGCAACGATTCTCAAATTCCGAAGAAGTGCAGCGACGAAAGAGGTGGTGAACGAGCAGACTTGTAATCAGAGTTTATGTCTTAATATGAAGGATGGCAGAGATGCATAGTTGCACAGAGTAGTTACTTCGAAGGAAACATCCAATAAGCAGGTTCTATTTGTATTTATTCTTCCGGCATAAAAGAAGTTCCAACCTTGTGAATGTAGTAATGCAATGCGGTAAGGTCATTGCATAACTAAACAAGGCAGCGTGTGCTTTGATATAAAAAAAACTTATCTTTTTAATAAGCATTTAATGTTCATAATCGATCAATTCTGGTAATAATGATGTAGTTAAAATTTGTTTTAAAGGAATAATTAACTGAATCGAAGTTTTAAATTTTATTTAGGGCTAAATTCTTTAATGTAAGTACTATTGTCTTTTTCCTGCATTTTAGGCAGTTTGCCAGAGACCTGATTCCAAAGAATGCAAAGACATGTCAGATGCTGGAGTAAGTATATAGTAAATTATACTAATCAGTAATGATTAAATTAACAGTGATATGAAGAGAAGCAATCAATTGTTGAAATTCACAATTTCTTAGAATAAGAGAATGATAAGTTTATATTTTTCTCAGAAAAATTTGAGGAAAAGTAAGTGACACTATTTATTTCGATTACTGCATAAAAATTTAATACATGTAAAGTGCCAAAAATACTTTGACCTTTTTAGAATATCTGTATCTGTTATTTTACATAACGAGGCTCATTTTCTCAGAAAATCCTAATGAGTTGTAATTTTTGTATGAACATCTAGAATAAATAAAAAAGAAATTTATAAAATTAACCTTAAAAATATACTGTTGCTAGTGTCTTTTTCAGAAGAAGACCTTTTTTATTTTGTTTCCTGTATGTCTTTAATTTACAATTGATTATTATTTATATTATGGACTCTTAGAATGAATTTTTATCAGAAAATCACTACCAGTTGCAGCAAGTTGTATGATATAATAATTCAATTAAATTAATAGATTACCTGATAATTAAGTTCTGGAATGATAGCGTATTATCATTGAAAATACACAAGAGTCCAAAATTTCAAAATTTAGCACATAAGGAAGCAAGTAAAAAACCGACTACAAAATTTCAGCGTTACAAACATGGAGCAATTCAAATTAAATTAAACCGTTTAAAAACTGGTGCATCTATGTCAAATTTTTCAGCGGAGAAATTGTAACAAATAAATAAAATAATGAATGCAAAAACTTTGTGAAAACACAAAAGTAAAATAAATCGCATCAATATTAACTTCAGTGTGAAAAAAATTTAAAAAAGTAATTTAATAACTCTCGTTAAAAGAAAGTATTGCCACGAGGAAGACTCGTTAGAAATAAAGTGTCGATTCAACTCGTTATTTTTAACGGAATATTACTTTAACACTTTATCAAAGTGTTTTAATGCTCTATTATTTATCAGATGAAGTATCCATTATTTACAGCTTTTTATTTAACTGCTAACAATTTTCAATAACGGTTTGTTTGACTTTTCAATAATAAAAGAAACTTTATTTTGCAGTTTTACCATTATAATGCCGTTTTTAAAGTACCAGGCTTCAGTCATTTTCTTTACGAACTCATTATTGGAGATGTTTTGCAGTTTTTTTTAAATAGATAGTTTCTGCTTCTGCTGTTTTTCACTCGATGATATTTATCGTTTTAGTTGTTTGTATTGAATTTTACATAGTTCTCATTATTAGATAGATTGATTTGATTGGACCTTTTACGTTATCATCTTTTCATGTGCTCTAAAATGTGCGTAATATTTCGAGGTATATTTTAATAGTTCAATGAAGTAGTTACATTTTGAGGCTATATGTGGCTGTTCGCAAATTAGGACCAAGTTCTGCTAGTAGAGAGTTTGAAATATAATTAAATATTGGGTTTACGAAATAGTTTCCTTCCTATTTTTACTTATCAATGAACCGTTAACACTTTGCAAACTCTGACATAATATGCAAGTGATCGCGATGTCATTCACAACTTCTGCTAACTCGCTGAAACTGAGCGCTGGTATTTTTAAGCATCTTCCTGTGCAAACCCAATTCCATACCGAAATACTCAATTTACAATTGTAATAAAAATATTTTGCACTTATCATAGAAAATTTTTGTTTCCTATAGATGTGTTATTCTCTTGTTGTTTCTGATTTACAGTAAAACACTGTTTATACGTTTCTCATTTGTACGTCGTTCCATCACAGTCCCTGTTCACTTACACAACGCCAAGCTTCTACGTCGTTTTCCGCCTTTCCGAAATTCCCAAATTTTCTGCCTCGGTCATTATTTCTCCGTTCCTATTAAGAGCGAAACTCTTCCTAGAAAACAAGAGAATGACATCCTTTTCCTTCCTGCAATTTCCAAATAAAGGCCTCCCTGTATGCATATAAATCTTATTAAATAAGACATCAGTAATTAGTACTCAAGATATGGAATTAAGGTATGTTTTTTATCACCTTTATGATAAACGTATATTTTTAAAATTGAACTATTATTTCCATACTATGTAGTATTATACTACTACTATCTTAAAGAATTTTAAAACTATTACTTTTAAAGGAATTTTCGTTAAATTTGTAATAACCAAGGTTGTTTATTAAAATTTCGATTAGATGTCTTTTCATTTATACGTCGTTTTACCCCAATTTCATGAAAGACGTATAAATGGTAGTTTACTATTTTTCATCTCTCTCTGCGAAGAGTGTACACTGTCCTGTCGTGATGTCTATACACGTAAATATACAGCAACGTCTATCTGCTTAATGCACGCATTCCAATAAGTTTCTATAATGAAAATCGAGAAATTGTTGTCTTTTCTCTGTATAGTACGAACGTTTACTATACAGATATGTACAAAGAACGAACTTATAACATGATTTTTTAATTTTCATTAATTTTCTCCTTTATATTTTCAATCCCACACCATTGAATGAAAATTTATATTTCAGGATAAAATTTACAACTTATACGAAACTCACGCAAAAAAGGGAGACTGCAAGTTGCCGGGCGTAGCACAGCATGTCAGAGGAGGGATCACATACGCTGCTGGTAGGGCTGGGATGAGCCCAAAATGAAATGTGAACTTTGAAATCTTGACTTTTCATTAGTTGTAAAAATGGAGTGAAGAAGAATAAAATGTTATAAGCAACATTTATGTTTTTACTTCATAATTTTTTTTCTGTGCTTACTTTATCGAGAACTGTTTGCTCTGCTTTCACTTGAGTTTTGTATAATTCTTATATATTTGTACACAATGCTTACTTCATCAAGGATTGTTAGGGCTTCTTCTTCAAGGATTTTCCTAAATTCACACATACATTATATGATCCAAAGTATCCGGACACTATCAGCTTTACACATTTTTTCGAATTTCTCCAAAAACGCTGAAGGAACTGCACTGGAACTTCGATCATGTGAAGAATAGGCTTGAAATCACATTTTACAGTGAAGATTCGGTCACGAGGGTATATAGGGTACCGACGAGAAGTTGATAAAGACGAAAAGGGATTTTGAATTACCCTGTTTCACAGAAAGCGGATAATAATTTGCAGCTTTCGTCAATGGTTATGATTAATATGCACATTGCTTACATGCATTTTTGTAAAAATAGCACGTATTCTGGAAGATATAAAGGTTTTCTTAAAAGTTCCCAAGTTTTCCAGCATGCGTTTTGCTTACAACATGCCTAGTTTGTAACCAAATTTTACGAAATTCACAGAATACTTGACAATATATTATATAACAAAGAATTTTCGAATAATTTCTGAGGATTTTATAAAGGTTGAATATGCTGAAAATCCAAGCATATTTAAACATAAAAATAGAAATTTTAAATTGCAGTTCGACGATTACTATCCGAAAATTCAAATTTAAGAAAATCATTTTGTGGGAAAACTCTCATCATTTTGTTTCTCTCAGAGAGAAGCAGGAATTCTGCTCACTGCGGTGCCAATATCCATCTAAATCTTGTTGGTATTCTACTGGAATTTTTTATGTAGTTACTCTTATGCCTATCTTTGAAGTTATGGAAGAAACATTACGCTGCGTCTCACAAATGCGCAGTAAAACATTACTCATTACAAATCCATATATTTCCTCTAATATTCCAATTATTTACTTCAAATTTTAGTACAATGCTTCTCTAACATATTGTCAAGTTTTCTGTAAGTGTCGTATAATTTGTTTGAAGACTCTGCATGTTATAAACAAAAAATATCTTGGGAAATTTGGGATTAACCTTGAACTCACCTTTATATCTTTCAGAATATGCGTGTTATAATTACGTAGCAATGTGTATATTAATCATAAGCATTGATGAAATTTTCAAATCATTATCATCTTTCTGTGAAACGGGGTAATTCGAAATCATTTTCTTCTTCATTAATTTTTGGTTTGTTTTCCAAATGCCCTCGTGACCTAAACTTCGCGGTAAAATAAGAGTTCAAGCCTATGCATCACATGCTCGAAATTAAAGTGCAGTTCCTCCAGCGTTCTAGAAAAATTCCGAAAATGTATAAATCCGAAAATGTTTTCTTATTTTTGATCATATAGTGTACATTATAATGAAAATCATATCTTATCCTTCAGTTGAAGTTTAAAATACTTTCTTATTTATTCATCATGTTTATTTCATAAAAGAGTTGCTAGCCGATCTTCAGCTGAGATTTAAATTCTTTATTTCTCAATTAATAAAGGATAATTAAGTTTTCCCCCCACGATTACAAGTTTGCTACGATTAATAAATTATTACCCGATCCTTCAGATAATGTTTACAATCCTGACTTATTACTGAATTCCTGTCACATGCAAATTTTCCATCCAACTGTGTTGGAATTTCAAATGATTACTTTAAGGCTTGGAAAAGGAAATACTTGAAATCTTGCTGATGTAAGACGAATTCTTTCAAAATTAAAAATTGATTAACCGAAATGTTTTATATGTAAAAAATTACAAAATAAATCAGAGTAACTTAATCACAAAATAAATGTTTTGTATTAACATTAAAATAAACTTAGTTATTCAACACAAACTGCTTTTTACTCCCCGAAATATTTTCTCTTTTATTCTTATTGTACGAAGGCAAAATGTTGAATTCTTTCGTTTATAAATTCATATGTAAAATATAGGAAGGTTTTTATTAAAACGATCTTTTATTGACAAGAAATCCGCTAAATTGTTTCATGCACATATTTTTCATTCGTCGATGTTAAATGAACACGGAACACTTTAGAAAATTAAAAAGCAACTTCATTGAAACTTAGTCAGTATTAAATATGTAATTGAAATAGTTTGAAAGCTTAGATATTTAGGAAAAACCTATATTGAAACCAGAGATAAAAACAAAAATTAAAGAATTTGTAGCGTGTACTATAAACAGTTATTTTTTTTAATTAAAAATTTTTTTAAACATTTTGTTTGAAGATTTTAATTTTATGCTTAAAGTAAAGTGCTTTATCTTATGGGTTATGGATACTTTGAAAATATTAAATTTGATGTTCCTATTGCTGTAGCTCTCAATGTTTACTTAAAGTAAGAGCCTCATTTTGTGGAAAAGCTGCCATAGTTTTTTATTGCTCTTTTTGGCGACCTTCTAAAGGCTTGTTAGTTCGTTAAATGTTTTACCAATAGATTTTGATAATCTCTGACATATAATTTTTAACCAAACGATTTAGCTAATTACAATCGTTCCATTTGGAATTTAGTTGTTTTTAAAGCCTTCTTTTAAGCCTTTATAAGTAAAAAGGAATAAAACTAACTCAATGAACACAGAATTCAACGCTTTGTGTACTTGTGTACTAAAGAAAGAAATGGTTCGGCTTGGCGTTTGTTAGAGCTTTCAAACAAAACAGAAAACTCTTTCATATTCTGCTTTTAGCTTTCAAGTTTCTGCTTCGTAAATTAGCGACTATTTCATTTGCGTCTTTGATACCAAAAGAATTTTTACTGATTTGATATATAGCCCAATATGAAATAAATTTAATTAAAAGTATTGTTTAAAAACACTGTATAAGTGTACTAAACAGCAAAATAAATTTAGATGAAATATTTTCACATTATTAATCTTGACGCCTATTGTTTCTCAAACTCATTACCATATGGCGCCCATGGTAAAAAAAAATCAAAATTTTCATATAATACGAATCGTATTATCGCCGTTTCATCAAAAATTTTGCAAACGTTGCCAGACCACTGCAGGAATTACTAAAGAAAGATGCGAAATTTGCTTGGAAATCGCCACAGAAACATTCATTTGCCACGCTGAAGAAATCGTTAATTAGCCATCCCATTTTAGGACATTTCCAACCGGAAGCGGACACCCTCATACATTCAGATGCTAGCGGGTATGGTATTGGCGCCGTACTAGTACAGATGCAGGATGGTCAGGAAAAGCCAATCGCCTACGCTTCAAGATCTCTGACCCCAGCTGAAAAGAACTATTCCACTACGGAAAAGGAATGCCTTGCTGTCATCTGGGCCATAAATAAATTCCGTCCCTATCTTTTTGGTAAACCCTTTACCGTAGTGACGGACCA
Source organism: Araneus ventricosus (assembly GCA_013235015.1). Classification (NCBI taxonomy): domain Eukaryota; kingdom Metazoa; phylum Arthropoda; class Arachnida; order Araneae; family Araneidae; genus Araneus; species Araneus ventricosus. The sequence goes on from BGPR01011248.1 coordinate 8,543, forward strand.
TCACTCTCTATGCTGGCTAGCCAATGTCAAAGATCCATCTGGTCGACTTGCAAGACGGGCACTACGATAACAAGAGTATGACATTACCATTGTCTACAAGAGTGGGCGTAAGCATTCTGATGCCGATTCACTCTCAAGAAACCCCCTTATATCAACTTCAGCGGAGACGTGCGACAAGATTCCAACCCTTGCAAGTGTCACAAAATACATCAAAGAACAGCTGAAAGGTCCGAAGCTGAAGTTCATCATCAAAGTTCTCAAGCGAGGGGATGAATATCAAAATTACCTTCTAAAAGACGGCGTTCTATACAAGAAAACTTTTGATCCTATGGGGCAACAGTGGCTTTTGGTAGTGCCAAAGCAACTTCGAGGAGATATACTGCGAAGCCTTCATGATGAGCCAACTGCCGGTCACCTCGGATTTGCCAAGACCTACGATCGTATTAGACGCAAGTACTACTGGCCCGGGTTATACGGAAGCACCCGAAGATACATCTCGCACTGCAAAGAATGCCAAAGACGAAAGACTCCACCTCAACTTCTTCCAGGACGACTTCAACCAATGGATCCACCCGATATACCCTTTGCTAAAGTCGGTATTGATCTGCTTGGTCGCTTCCCCGTCACTCGAAGTGGAAACCGATAGATCATTGTCTGCACAGGCTACCTGACAAGATTCACCGTCACAAAAGCATTGCCCACCAGGGAAGCAATCGAAGTTGCCAAATTTATAGTAGAGGAAATTATTCTTAAACATGGCTCTCCCAAGGAGATGATCAGCGATCGTGGACGCACTTTTCTCTCTAATCTGGTGAAAACCAAAAACGAATTATGTCAGACTTCCCACCTTTTGACAACCGCCTATCACCCACAGACAAATGGATTGACGGAGAGGTTCAATAAAACGCTTGTCGACATGTTGTCAATGTACACTGACGTGGAGCAAAAGAACTGGGACATGGTATTACCTTTCGTGACGTTCGCATACAACTCTGCAAAGCAAAATAGTACAGGATTCAGCCCCTTCTTCTTGATCTATGGTCGTAACATCACAACCCCCCTCGATGTCATTTTGCCTCACAATAATGATCAAGACCATGACGATAGCTATGTTCAACAACTCATCACGAGATCTGAGGAAGCAAGACAACTCGCTAAAATACACATAAAGGACGCCCAGGCTTCAGACAAGCGACAATATGATGCTCAACATAGATCTGTTCCCTATGAAATTGGGGATCTTGTTTGGGTTTATACCCCAATTAGAAAAGTCGGTCTGTCTGAGAAACTGCTGCGTCGTTACTTCGGTCCATATAGAATTACTCGCCAAATGTCTGAAGTGACCTATGAAGTGGAAAGCATGGAAACGGATAAAAAGAGACGTAAACTAAAGGATGTTGTCCACGTTCTCAGAATTAAACACTACTACCAACCAAAGAAACAACTGGGTGAAGAACAGCATGTGGTAGTGTCTAGAAGACCTGTTACAAGGAGTCAAACAAAAAGCTGTCCTCTAAGGGAGGAGAAATGTAAGCAAGAGTAGACAAACCACCATGGCGTAGTGGTAGCGTTCACGTCTGTGGAACCATGGGACGTGAGTTCAAGCCCGGGAGACGTCAAATATTTCATATAATTCTGTTTTGTTTCTTAATTTACTTCACGGTCTTTTCTAGAATATTCAAATTAATAATATGTAAATTAATCTTTGATTTATTTCCAGAACATTCCAGTCTAGAATGTTCCATGCCTGTATATAAGTTTCTGTAAATGGTACTTGGTTGTTCAGTAAAGCTCGAGTTGAGATCTTACTCTATCGTGTGATTATTTCTATCCTCTCGCATTTACCACGATAAATCTACGTGACAATATCATCTTTGGAAAGATATAACACGTTATTTTTCTCACAAAAAAAGTCAAATAAGCTCGAGTATTTGTTTCCCCTTTCACGTTAATGAGTACCCTGGATTTGAGCTCTTCTATTTCAATACTGTTGCATTATATTTTATGCAACATGAAATTGTCCGTACATAAAGCGCATGCAGATAAAAGATATTTGTATTTCGCTAAGTAATTAATGTGTGTGCATAATGCAATGGAAATTTGAATACTGTCCAATGAAAAAGAACTAGAAAATAAAAGCAAAAAAGGGAGAAATAAGTTTAAAGTATCCTGCCATTAATATAAAAATTCGTGCTATTGCTGCTTTAAAATAAAAAAAATGCAATGAATCTTTCACTCAGACAAAATATTTATGATTTAAAAATTTAGCACTTTGAACTCAGTGCTTATCCAAGGTCAATTCTATTTTAGGCAAAAAAATAGCGTTCTTAAAGATAGAACAAAATAAATAATTTTGCTGAAAATTTCAGCTCTATACCATGTTCCTCCATTTCAAGTCATAATCTATTGTAAAAAAATATATATTACTTTTTGCAATCGTTTTCAAATTATACAATTGAAATTTATACCACCGACAGTTTCATAGACACGGAGATTATCTATATGGGGAGGAAACCTCTTTCTTTTAAATGCAAAGTGTCAAATATCTATGGAAGTCGTCATAATATAGAAGCCAAAATTTATACACGATTTAAGCTTCTCAGATATAGTTTATTTATGTCATTGAAATCGGTTCTTGATGTAAGAATATCAAACTTTCAGTCCTAAAAATTTATAAATGTTTGAGAAAAAAATTCTTGCAGGATGCATTTTTTTGAAGGGTTAATTTTGTTTGAATTTTCGATGAAAGATTCCAGAATAAACATAGGTATTTCTTCTTTCTTTTGTGACTATACGTAATACTAATGTGCACAGCTCTAAATTCCTATATTACACAGTTGATTGATCTCTCTTAGGTTTATGACAAATGATGCATCTATATATTTGTATACATGTAGTGTATCAAACTGCACAAAGTAGTATGATTTTTATATCCAAAACGAAAGCAAAATCGCTTAGAACTTACAATATCATAGAAAGGGTCTCATTTATAAAGAAATAATAATTATACTAATATTTAAATAGTTAAATATATACATAAAAATGTGTGAAATTTTTCCATATATCGTTACGTGGGTTCTCTTTCACTTTACCTGCAAGGTACACTTCTTTATAGGATTATTTCTAAAAAACTATTTTTAATTAATTAGAACCAGCATTTTAACAACCGAACAAGATCTTGATATTCACTGCCATTCCAGTTGCATCAGTGCCTCATTTCTTAAACTATTATGCACCTAGTAACAATAATACCAAATGTTTTCCATCACATGCAGAATTTTATTTATTCTTTAAAATGGAATATATTACAAGGAATACAAAGGAATATTTTCCATTGAATATAATGAAATACATTACACTAAATATAATGGAATACATTACATTAAAAAGAACTATGTCGTAGAAGAAAAAGAGAGGCCAATAAATGTAAACCAACAAGATATTCAATTTCATGTTATCATTGCATCAGTATTACTGCCAATGAAGAGAGATAATAAAGATATTGTTATTAAATGGTTTTTGTGAAGTAAAATGAATGTTTTGAAAACAAAATTAATATGAACAGATTTTCAAATAAGATTTTTTATGTAATAGAATATTCCAAAGATAACAAATGCAATCGTAACAGAAATTTAAATAAAATAAAAATTTTAATATACCACGTTTTTAAACCGGACTAAAAAGTAAAAAATAATTTCTTCTAGCCCCATACAGATTTATAACTCCATACAGATTTATAACTCCATACAGATTTAAAGCGAAAAACGTGGGGCTCATGCAATATTTAATAGTAAGGAGTGTAGGGAGTAGCTGTCGTTGAGAAAACTCACACAACAGTTCATATAATTTCCATTGCAAAAAAATTGTTAGTGACTGAAATAAACTACTTATGCATCAATTATCTATTGCATGCGCCCAACGTTTTTCGTTTTAAATCTGCATGGGGTTATAAATCTGTATGGGGCTAGAAGAAATTATTTTTTACTTTTTAGTCCGTTTTAAAAACGTGGTATATTAAAATTTTTATTTTATTTAAATAATTATTTTCTTCTTTTTAGTCTTCTGTGTGTGAAATTTTGCAATCGATTTTAACCATCTTGATGAGATTATGATGGAGACATGTGGCAAATTTCAGGTTTATTTCAGTTTCTCTTCACCTGATCATAAATAGAAAATAGTTATTTTTCTGAAAAATTAAGTTACTTGACGCAGAAACCTTCGTGAAAACAACTAGCACCCGAATAGCATTTTACTCAACCCCCCAGCCCCCTCTGGAATTTCACGGCAAACAAATTATTTTTACTCTGGTATAGCTGGTGCTCCTGCGTTTGAGGGACATGCTAGATTTTTAAAATTATTTTTTACAGTACCAGTAGGATCCAAGGCTACCTATAAACTAAAAAAAAATTAAATTTAAGGATGAAAATGTGTCCGGTCAGCAAACCCTCCCCTCCGAACTTCAATCCACTCTTCGATGTTCCCCCGCGATTTCTTGGAATCCTTCAAACTCGAGATTTCCCTTCCTCGCTATTCACAAGTGACGCCTGGACAGCGCCATCTATCGAAGCTCTGGGTCGGTAAAACACGAAATATGAAATAAAAAATTAACAGACAGACAAGAAAGCGAATTAATATTGCATTGTCATCTAGTTCTGAGCTATGTTTAAAGTTTCAAGTCTCCAGCTCATCGGGAAGTGAGTTTAAAATTCATTGCAAAATTTGTACCGAACAGACAGATAGACAGACAGACAGGCAAGAAACCGAGTTAATAAAAACGTGGTGAAAAGGATAGTTTCTTTGCATCAATGTAATTTATCACTATTGTCTTAGTTTGAAACTTTTGTTGACTTTGAAACATCAAACCGAATTTCTTTTCTTGTTCTTAATGAAAATTTTAACTTTCCTTCCAGCGCTGCTAATTTTTGATTGCTACATTTTCAGTCCAAAACAAAATAATAAAATTCATAACCCATTATTTTTATTTTTTACTTTTAAATAATCTCAGCCATTTTTCTAACCAACATTGTCTTAAATATTTTAAAAGAAAGTCATCAGTACTAAAGAGAACGTAGCAGAACATTTATATTTTTTTTGTTCTCAATTTCAACATTAATTCGTTGGAAAATAAAAATCAGTTTCCCGCCTTTAAAATTCTTTTCAAATGCTTCATAAACTCTTATGAGATTTTTTTAAAGAATATTATTTCAGTATAATTATTTTTAAATAGGTTATTGATATTATTGGAAGCAATATTCATTCAAGCATTTTTGTGAATATTTTTATTTTTAAACGTGTCGTTTCTGAGATAATAAGAAATCATAGGTTATCTTTTGAATAACTCACCAATGTATGCCTTTTTTCGATTCCAATGAAAATAGGCTTAGCTTGAATTAATTTAATTGGTATTTTCATTTAAATAAAACTTAATTAAATTGATCACTACATTCATAATATTAATAAAAATAAAGACAAATTCTTAAATTCCACATAAATTTAAAACACTCAGATTAAAAATGTATCAAAATTTAAATTGTTCCTATGTATCTAAAGATTAAAATATTTATAGAATTCAAGGTAAAAATAAAGATATAGTAATTACTAATTAATTATCCTTATAAATATTTTACTTACATTCTGAGCAGTACTAAATTTATTAAAGAAATATGTATTTTCTTGAAAAATGTATTCAAATTCTATTATAATATTCATGACCAAATTTAATATGATAATTTTTGCTTCTCATGACATCAATAATTATTGATGTATTCTATCACATTCTTACAAAAGTTAAATTATGACTATAATAAGATAACAATAAGAATACACATTTTATATTCTAATTTTGTATAATATTCCAATAGAATAATTTTTTTGAAAATATGATGTTCTGCTAATTATAAATGATATAATCGATCATTTTAAGAAAACCAATATTCTGACAGTAAAAATTAACAATTCTTCAAACAAAAACTCCGTTTCACTTACCGTTGGCTTTAAGAAACTTTAAATAATCAGATATAAAATGTATGAAAATTCAAATTGTTTCTATGTATCTTTAGCTCAAAACATTTCTAGAATTCTAAGCAAAAATAATGATATAATTACTACTATTAATCATTATAATAATTCCATTTTTATTTTGAAAGAAACATTACTGAATTTATAAAAGAAATATTTATTTTCTTGAAAAAAATACTTTTGAATTCTTTCATCATATTCATGAGGAAATCGAATATGCTAATTTTTTAATTAGGCCAGCAAATAATTATAAATTCAATCACATTCTAACAATAATTTGCTGTAAATACCATGATTAGAACCTTGTTCATTTGTATTATAATTGATGAAAGCACTAATAAAGACAATAAAAGAAAGGTATGAGAAAGAGTAAATAAGAATAAACATTTTGAATACTAATTTTTTATAATATTCAATTTGAATGACTTCTTTCTTTGAAAATACAAAACATTGATAAATAAAAATGATACAATCGAACACATTTAAGATAACCAATATTCTGAAAGTAAAATGTAACAATTCTTCAAGTTAAACATCATTTTACTTACCACTGGCTTTCAGAATTTTATAATTTTTCTGGACATTTTCATAACGTCTTTTTTCATATTCACTAAGTGCAGTCCATGCATCTGAAGTAAAATATTGCTTAACATTCTTATTCGAAGGTAATTTACTATTCATCTTTGCAGCAAATATTCTTGCTTAAGTTTCACCTGTTCGTAGAACTACAACGGAATTAAATTAACCTTTCACTCTTAATAGTTGAAATGAAAGACATTGTCGTCTGCATTTGCTAATGAAAATAAATATTTTTAATCTTTTCAGAAATTATTTTTGCAAACGATTTCACAACATATGTTATTTTAAGTTAAAAATTAATGACGGAAATAAATGTAATTTTATTTCTTCTGAAACATTTAGGATTTTATAAAAAAATATTTTTTTTTTTATTTTCATTATTTTAATATTTTATTTTTATTTCAGGAAACCTTGTTTATTTTTAACTGAATATTTATTGAATGAATCATTTTTATTCTGATTCGTGTGACCAATTATTCTTTTTCTAATTTTCGGAGAAAGAATCAGGATTTCTTGTTCAGTATATGCCAGTATTTTCTGAATTAAATCGTCTGATTTTATGTTGGAAGCTCTTAACTGCAGTAATCATTTAATGTCTTTCTTAAAGAATGCTTCTGAATTTTGCTTTTGAATCATATTCCAAAATAGAAATCTACAAACGGAAGGTGAAAATAAGAAACCGCTTAATTTCGAATTAGCGTTAATAAGAGTATTGTTTATTGTTAAAAGATTCCACAATTTTATTCTTATTGTTATAAAACCATATTTTAGGAAATAGAGAGGATTAACGTTTCCTTTATGCATTACTATTGTGAAATAAATGTTATGTTAGATAATAAACATTTCCTTGAGCATGTGCATATATTGTATTGCTTGCAAAATGCAAATTGTGGGGTTTATGCTGCAAAGCTTTATTCAGTTTTTTCATGAACATATGAAGATCATTTTTCGGTAGAGTTCTGCTTTTCAAAACATATATATTTGTCCTGTCGAATTGTCATGAAAAGCATCGAAATGTAGAAAAATGCTTAACAGAAATTTGTATTGCTTTAAGATGTTGGGTATGTTATACAAAAATGGCACTATACTTTTTACCCGGACATCGGACCGTAAAAGAGGGTGGGGGATTGGAAATATCGTGTTTTTGTGTTTAGATAAAAGGCTATTAATCTGAGAAAGAAAATGTAAAAAGGAAAGTTATAGGTTTTTCAAATACCTATAAAATGAGACTTAGAGCGTTAAGATATACGCGTTACATACGGTGGAGTATCTGGTAAAAATTTCAGATCGATATCTGCATTACTTTTTGAAATATTCCACTTATTCGAAAAAAAAGTTCGTCGAGAGAATGCCTGTAAGATCCTTTCTATCAATCCGAATTCACAGAGAAGAAACCTACTCCAAAAGTATTGCTTTACAATTTCAAGTATCATTTATATGGTGGTTTTTAAAACAAAAGTGGTATAAATTAAATTTGTAATTAACATTTTGTTGAAATTATAATGAATGCATTCAGTCATAACGAAGAACGCGTTCCATGGATCTTAGAAAATTTTACCTTTATTTATTTATGCAAATTTCTTCGTTCAGATAGTTAAACGTAATATTATTTTCTTTGGTTTTTTTCATTTTTTTGGCAAGAGAATTGTAATTTGTATATTATTTTATTTGTTAACTTCTCTCATTTTATTTTCATTAAATTTTCATGCTACTTTAGGAAAATGTTAATTAACATATTGTTATAGTGGCTGTTTAATTGAGGCTTGATTGTTATACTTGTTGTAACTTGGACTGTTTGTAACCTGCGGGGGCCCTCAGGTGACCTTATTTTGAGTGGACTGCTTTTCAGTGGCCTCTTTTGTCATCTGCATGATGTCGGCTAGGGAGGAGTCTGCATTTTTGCATGCTGGATTTGTATATGCTCTTTAATGTGAACATAAACTAACTCGCAAAACAGATTCAACGATTTTGCTAATAAAAAAAGCAAGAGAAAAGACTTTGAATTTTTATATTATGCATTACAAATAAAAGCACTTTATTTTTCTTCTTTTTATTTTGAGGTCTATGTGTTCTATGCAGATTGTATAGGAAGGGCGAGATATTGCAAGTTCGTTTCGGTTGGCAAAAGTTGCGGCTACGCCACATATTTAAAGGGCATCTCCGTGCTTAGACCATGATCTCCCACAATTAGCACAATTATAAATAATCTCTTTTTCATCACCTACATCCATCTATATAAATATTTCTGTTTGTGCGGCTTGCTCAAAACGCGTTATTTAGCTACAGGATTTGTTAACATTTATAGCAGTTAATGGATCACGTAATTTCGCTTTCCAAACATTTATAACGTATTCAAACGAGTGTGATTTCCTTTCATCTTTATTTCCAATGATTTTATTATGAATATCAACCGCGCCATTAAATATTATCAAAACAAGGAAAGAAGACGATTTCAACGACGAAATGAATCAATTGAAGGAAGTTTTGACAGGCTTTCAGGAAGAAGGAGAAATAATTTATTTCAACTGCTCAGCGTGCTGGTCAGATTTAAAAATACTATGATTTCCCCAAAAATGGAATTTCTTTTGCGGAATTGTTCGCCAAATGTGGTCATGCTCAAACATTTTTTTTATCTTTTTGCGAGCTTTTAAACTGTTGATTCAATTACTTCGAGTTCGGCAACGAAATCGCACCGATTTGTTTTTAGGATTATCTTTATTATTTATCTTGAAACTCTTATTTGCCATTTTTCACATTCACATTCATAGATTTCTTTATTAAATTCATTTGAATGTTGAATTTGGCTTCTAAATGCTTGCAAAATGAAGAAACATATATTCAGGGCCAACAAATTTATTCTACGCGGATTTAAGTTAAAGCATCAGAAACAATTCTATGATTTTTTGCCAGGATGTAAGCTGTCCTCATTGTGGAGAGCAGTTTCTGCTAATAGAACCTCGGATAATTGCTATGCCAATCCTCTGGAGATAGGTGAGCTTTAGCCATTAGGGGACGAAGCCGACTAGTACGCTTTAGAAATGGATCGATTTCTTTTCATTCACTCATGATGCTGACATTCATCTGCTTTCATAACTGTTCAACGTTAACGCAATCGACTTGAAATGACTAGTTGGTTGATTCCAAGAATCTCTTTGATCTCTCGGACTGTTCTGTGTAAGCTTTCCAAGGAAAACAATGTGTTCCAAGCGGAACTCCAAGCCGTCTTACAAGCCATTAAACATCATGAGAATGCTTCAAACCGAGTAAATATTTGGTCGGACAGCCTTTATAGCCTTCTGGCCATACAAAATCCCACATCTCCACATCCAATAGTAAGAAAAATTCAACTCCAACTCCAAGAACGAAACAACATCAATATTGGCTGGATCAAGGCACACATTGGCCACCTGGGAAATGAGACAGCCGACGTCCTGGCAAAAAGAGCCATAACAGAGGGGTCAAATTTGGAAATTCTAAAACCAATAAGTCATCTAAAATATATCTTAAACAAGGGGCTTCTACAAGAATGGAAAAAGGAATGGGACAAAGAAACAGTTGGTAGACTAGTTCACGAAATCATACCTATCCCTTCTTTCAAACTACATAACTGGTCCCGTTATGAAATTATGTTCTTTTCAGAACACGGACCTTTTACATCATACTTAAAAAGATTCAACCTCCGAAACTCCGACCTTTGCAGCTTCAGAGAGATTGGGACACCACTACACTTTGCCACTTCATGTATTCTAACTGAGAGCTGGCATTTTAAAAAAGCCAAGTGATTCCAACATCTTACAATGGAAATTGGGTATCCTTAAAAACACAGGCTCAAGGACTAGATTGAAACAACTACTGGACTTTATTATAGACAACGGCATCTTAATTAATGGACCCTCATCATCTCTGTAAATAGATATTTGAAGCATAACAATCATATTTTTATATAAATACTTTATAGGTCATCCAAATGTATCACTAGTTTTACAACCAGATATTTCCTGTAAATGGCATTATATTTCTTTTAACCTCCAAATGATTCGAGAATTATCATATTATGTATGTATTGTAAATAGCCTATTAACTTTTTACTTAATCACGACAATAACATTGTTTCATCTTGTCAATTACCCCAGCAGTAAAATACTTAATAGTGTTGCATTTAACAGTTTCTATCTTTCAGTACAACTAACCAAGTATACAACGAACGCAGGTTTGTAATGAAAATTATTTCAGGCAATTGATAACAGAAACTTCTTTATTATATGCAAATATTACCTCATATTTCATCGATTGGTATCGTATTTGTAAGTAACATTTCAATTTTTTCAAATGCACTTGGTTACTCAAAGTGAATGTTTTTTGAGGCACTCCCAGTATAACATATGAATCTATTCTGTCTGAATATTATTGACATTGCTGTGAATAATTTTTAGCCATAATTAACCTTATTATTCGAGGAACGGGAAAAGGTATGCAATTCCCAACAGGTTTATTATCTCCTTTTAGCCTCTCCTTGGAAGGGGCATTAGAGCATAATCTCAATAATCATCGATGTAACGGAGTACCGGAATAACTGCTTTAATCAAAATAGTAATTATTTGAAGTAATAATGCAACTTTAACATTTGTTAAAGTGTAATTTTCATAATTAGTGTTCAAAATCTTTTCTATCAATGTTCAATTAATGCCGACAACAAGCATCAGCGAATGCAGGTCTGTAAAAGAAAATTATTGTGTGCAATTGTTAACAGAAACTATTCTATATATGTAAATACTACCTTATATTTCATCGATTGGCATCATATTTTGTAATACATATCTCAACTTGTTTTTCAGATGCACTTGGTCTCCCATAAGATATATGTTCTTTGAGACACATCCAGTATAACCTCTACAAATGTTCGGTCTGAATGATATCACCATTGCTGTAACCATCAAACAATTATTAACAATAATAATACCTTAGTTATCGAGGAAATGGGATAGGCCTATTATCCCCAATTGGTCTGTTATCTCCTATTAGCCTCCCCTTGGTAAGGGGCATTGACCTCATCCTTATACATAGAGTATAATCTCAACAATTGGTGTTTAATGATCTTATAAAAATGGTACCAGCCAATTTTCACCCAATTGCAATAACATTGAAACAATAATGCAAATTCCAGTAATTGTAAAAATGTTAATGTCACAACTAGCATTTAGAAATCTTTCTCTATCAGTGCTCTTTTAATGCCGATAACATGCATCATGTATACATATAATCAAGAACGGGTCTCAATTCTGTCGGAGACCCGCATCTAAACACAGCTTTGTACCCCATCTGTTTAAAAAATAATCTTTTATTGTAATACCTAATAGTTACTTTGATTGTTGTAATAATTCTTACTAAATAAAGTCGTTCGGGGGACGGCTTTCTGGTGCGGGGCCTTGTGTGCCTCGTGGGGGTGGGGGTTGATCTCTTTTTTCTAAGGGCAGCCACCTAAACTGCGAAAAGAGATCGCACGATCTCAAAAGCAGGGCTGTCCGTAGTGTGAAGAAGAAGACTGTTCTGTGTAAATTCCTTTCAGTAAGCAAGAATATTTCGTGGGCATGCTACGGTAGGTCATGAAGTATACTGTTACCAAAAAGGCAAATTATTTTTACGTAGCTTTTTGAACCTATAACGACACATGGAATCGTCAAAGACTCCACCCCCTCCGTACACATTTTTGTTTCTTGCGTCTGCGAAGCATTTTTGCCTTTTCCACAAGAAACAACATATATCGAAAACGTTTTATCTACCCTATTAGCACAAGATATTCTGAATGCCGCTCAATATCGTAAAGATATTGAATGAATATTGTAGATCATCTTATGATAATAGGATAGGATTTTTGCCTAGAAAGTATAAGCATTCTTTTATGTTAAGATTATAATTATTTATTGTTATTTTAAAAAATTGTTTTATCAAATGTCAAGGCAATTCACATATATTTTGAAACCTCTTCCATGAGATTTTGTATACCTGACGTAAATTTTCCTGTAGCTTATTGCATAAATATCGTGTAAATTCTGCATTCCTGGTTTAATATTTCAAGCCTTTAACTGGCATTTCTCTGGCGCATTAAAATAAATACCATCTGTACGAAAGAACAAGAAAATAAAGGGAGTCCAACCAGCTGAAGGAAAACTTAATAATGGACCCAAACAGAGGATTCGATTGCTAACAACAAGCAGGCAGATTAATTGCATTCCTTCTCTTATCGAGCCCATATCCCACTCCCCTTTCTCAAAGAACTGTAGGAGGTAACAAGAAAAAAAAATAAGTGTTTCTCTGCCACGAGATCGAGAAATGAATCATTTAAAGCATTTTTTTCCATCCAAAAAATTATTTTTGTTTCTACCTTCTATGGCAGAATTTATTGCTCGGACGGTTTTTTCCAATTGTTATTGTGTTACATCATGCTTTCAATGACAAGTAATTAACCGAAATTTTCTGTGAAATAAATGGAGACCGATAAAGGCAATTTGCGTACTTCTTTAATTCTGCATTTAATTTTGTATTGCCCTTGATCAAGTTCTTTATTCGTGGAAAATAATACCTAATGAAATTCGGGTTCGTCTCTTGATGCTTGATTCTAATGAAGAACTAAGATAGATACATGAAACAAACATAAGTTTTAAATTTCTTAGAACTAGAGACAATGTAAAAAACAACTTCATGATGCAATATTTCTTTCTCATCGTCTAAAAGAATGAAGTTAACAGATGAGATTGGGTGAGGAGTAAAATATTAGGTATTTTAGAATTAATCCATCAAATATCCAAACTAACAATAATCAACTGGTTCCTTATTCTTGTTTATTTTTTTGGTTAGTTAGAAATCTAAAACTTTAAAATCGGAAGTGTCTCAAAGAGTATTTATAGAGCTAGTATCCCGACAAGATATCCTTCGAATTTCTAGTGGGGCTGACATTGAGCATTTTTTAAAGTTTTAAAATATATAAATAATGTTATTATTGAAACAATTGATAAACAAGATTTCATCGTTTGTAAATAGTACCTTCCAAAATTGAAATATTTCTTTATAATCACGCTGTGTATTTAATATGAAGTTTGCATTTTGATTAGTAAACTTCAAAGTTATAGTTGAAACAAATGCACAGACCGTGATGACTTGATGACAGCGTCTCGGCTTCAAGATAGGACGATAGAGGGTTATATTCAATTTGAACGAACATTTAGCACATTTAATAGCAATAAATTCTGTTGCTGATAACTGCCGATTGAATCTTAACAGAGAGAATAAATCTTAACATTTAACGTACCACGACCGATTAAAATTATCGTTTTCAAATGGAAGTTTTCAGTAAGTAATCAGTAAAATGTCAAAATGAATAGAGTAAAGATTATGACTAGGCAAAATTTCAAGATAATCTCTTCCATTCTAATACCTAGGAGGACCGATTCAAACCAGTGTTGTAAGGTCTTTTGATGATTCCTTAGAAGATAAATGCTTAAAACGAGGGCTCTTTCTTTGAAATAGGAGTGATTTTTCACATTTTAAATTATTGGAAGTCAGGCATATTTACCTATTCAACTGCCAACTGGTTCCTTATTCTTGTTTATTTTTTGGTTAGTAAGAAATCTAACCATGAAAGATGCGATGATACAATAGTTTAAAGGTGAAAAATCGTTTATACCGTAATTAGAGCTATCCATGTTTGCTTTGAAAAGGGTGGGAGTGAAATTCTATTCCTTTTCCAATACTTTACATCAAACCTATAATCGAAATAAAAGATAGAATTTGCACCAACCGCAAGTTTAAAAAATTTATTAATTCCTTTCACTTCAGCTCTGTGCTTTACAAGCTCATAAAGAGTGAAAACTCTATATTTTGCTTCATCTTCTTAATGAGTATCGATTTTTTCTTAATTCATTTATCATCAATACCGTAAAATGATCGCCTACACTAAATATGCTTTATTCAAAATTTGATGTCTAGGATCTATGAACTTGTTGGTCTTAATTTCAAGTATGTTTTTGTTACTATCAAAACATTGCTAATACGCATTTGAAGCTCCACATTACATACACGTATTCACGACCTATTATCATCGCGATTATATTAAAACTTCGAACCATTCACTTTCAAATTGTTTCTTTATACAAATGAATAGAATTCATGCAGATTTTGAATGGGAAAGTGAAAAGAGATGCTTTAATATATTCAGTTATATAAGAAGTCGATTGTTCATGAAAATGGAGAAATACACGAAACTAATATCAATACTTAAATTATTACTACCAATGATGTCCAATATTTACTAAGCTGGTTAATAAAATATATGTCATGAACTTCTACGTGTATCATACATAAAACTGCTTGTACTGATACTGTTTTATATATCAGGAGTTAATCAGTATAAAAACTTAACGCTTTTTCTGCTTTTCCGATTATAATCATTATAATATTTTTTCTTATAACACATGAATAATTTTAAATATGCGCAATGTCTTGTACATAAATTCATTTGCTCAGAAATTCATTGCTCATTCTCAGAAGACGAGTTAATACCTTTCTTTTAATATTGAAAATATATCTTTACCAATCCGATTTTATTCCAGGTTCAAAACCCAACTCCACTGAAGATGTGGAGTTAGGTTGTGGGCCCGAGTATGTGGGTTTGCGCACGTTAAATCTGATGTCTTGAGTTAAACTTCCTCCCGCTGGTGTGGTGCGGAAATTGGAGCTCATGTGTCGTCCTATTCATCTGACTATAGTTCAAAATTACGATGTCTGCCCATAAATAGACCTCTTGTTGTTTCTAAACAGAGCATTAATATGATTAAACTAAGCCTTTCATTCCATCTAAAAACAAATTTTATATCAAATAGCACTGCTCCTTGATTATATCGTGCATTACCGAAGAAACGGCTAATTTTCCGATATAAATTAATTATTATAACTATGCCGTACCATCTATTGAAAGATTTTTAATTATTTTTTCTTGCGTCAAAAAATAATAATAATCCGACTCAGACAAATATAAAGGAGCAATCCATATACTCCGGTATTATAATTTCCTAAAATCCATCCAAATTTATGGGTTATCCTTTATAATTATACCTGGTAAAGACAAATGGAAGGGCTACAAATTTTTTAAAAATACTTTTTAGGAAAAATTCACTTCTACTTAGGAAATAAAACTCATAAATTAGATGATTCATGTGAAATCTATGCATTCGACATTCGATTATTAACCGATTAATTACTACACAATCTAAAAATTAATATTATTGGTTTTCATAATTCATTTTTAACGTTTTATGACAAAAATTAAAATCATCGTTGAACATGGAGCGGAAACTCATTAATTCTTCACTATTTTTTCCCATTAACGTCATTCCTGGAAGTTATCTATTTCTTTTAACACTATTCCAATCAAAGATTAAAAATACGGGAAGCATTCAATCCTGACTTGTTGTTCCTGATGGTTAATTCGATGCAAAACCTGAGCTCGAGATATACTGATAAGGGGTTAAAAGTTATGTGGAGCGTATTATCTAAACTTTCTCTTACGTTGGCCCTTACTTTTAGTTTTCAATTTCGTTGAATAATTTGAATCAATCTATTATTCAGATCATTCGAAGTTTAATATTTTATTTAAATCTCGTACAATACGTTATCAATAATTAACAATTATGTAATAGGAATAGTATAATACGATTTATTGTATGGAGCCCTTTTGAAACTACAAAACTTTGAAGGATTGGATGAATAGAATACGTAATAGGATTTAAGTAATTATGAAATTTTGAATGTTTTACTGACAACTTGATGAAATAAGAAGCAGAAACAACAACAAAAATAAAAAACACGCCGAATTTTAAATTCAAGATTTTTTCCAGAGCTGTATCTTTAGTTTTTACTGTATGCCTAAAAACAATACCGTTCCGAATTTCAGTTTGTTCCCGAATTAGGATTATATTCCAACTGACAGAACTGATTGCCAAATTAGTTTGCTGATAAATTTAATACTTATAAAAAAATACGATTAAAGTTATGAAATATTTGTTATATTTACTTGTAATATTTAATAATTTATTAATATTTTGAAATATATAAATTCCAAATTAAGCAAGTGAATTTTAATCTTAGGATAACTCCTTGTAAAAAAATGGAATTTTTATTTTCTTTAAAGACCATTTTTTCAAATAGCTATCAGTAAAATACTGAATATGATTAAAAAATATTTAAAGTCGGGAGGTTTTGAAATCCTGACTTTAGCAGCAAACGATAGAAACTACATCACACTTGAATACTTAACCCTGTGTTCGGAACATCCCTTGATACTCATTTACAAAGAACATCTGTCATAATGACTGCAATTAAGGAAAACAATGTATTTTTCCATTTGAAGGGAGAGGGAGGCGTCGTAATATTCGATAAACTGAATGAGATAATTCAGAACTCACTTTGTGGGGAAGTTATTTATATACATTTCAGAAAAAATAATGAATATTCTGTAAGAAAAATTAAGTATGCACATTTATATTCTGATTAGAACTAATTATTACAGTTATAATGGAAAAATTATCAAGAACGTATGAGCATTTAATAGAATAGATTTAAGTCCACGAAATGCATTGCAACCTTTTAAGTATAAAAACAGTTGCGACTAACGGGGTTTAAATTTTAAAGGAAATAAACAATTAAGGTTAAATGGCATTTTCTCTAACACTATAATTCAAGGATAAAGGTTGCTATCCGGCGTATGCTCCAGAACATAGTTCCCTAACACTATACTAATCGAAGAATTCTATTTAAAAACATTCAAAGCATGCTGTAAAGAATACCCTTATCAATTTTCCGTTAATTATCAGTTTTAATTCAAGTATTATCAGGCTAACTTCTCTCTTTGCATTGACTATTTTACTTAAATTCTTTGTTTCATAAAGTACGAAATGCTATGCCGAAAATCGCGTGCAAAATTTAAAAAACAGCCAAAATATTTTCTAGTTTCATTTCCCAGATATATCAGCATTCTGAAAAAGAATGCTTTTAAGAACGGAGAATCCAAATCCATAAACTATTAATGAATATAAATATCCTGCGACGAGTTTGAAAGCATGCTCTTGCAATATTGTCTTCTGTGATTGAAAAATTGAACAATACAAATATAGAAACATGCTTTTTATTTACGGGTATTCAGTAGAAAGATTTACTACAGATATAGCTCAAAATTGCTAAATATCGTCTTTAAAATCAAATCTGCAACATTTAAAGGAAAGAATAAATCCTGAAAAATCAAACAATTGATACCAAGTTATCATCTCAAACAATTTTGGAAGCATCAAATAGCATGGCCAACACTTGAAATGAGCACACACAAATAAAAGTTTGATAACAGATGGAAAATTGAATTCCGGTCGTTTATTCACCAGAACTTTCATTGTCCCACTTTCTCCATAAGTGGCAACCGGCGACTTTTAAACAGAATTTAACACTTCAATTTTCTCCATCCAGGAGGTCCTCGTTTCCAGCCGGTACAACTGGCTTGACAGTCTTTGACAGCGTGGGATTCCAATTGCTTACTATTTTGGTCCCTGGAAAGGCTGCGATTTCCTTGAATTCATGATTGACGGGATTATGAATTACCAGACCAAAACTTGCAGTTACTGATGCTTCTTTGACATCAGTTCTACCTATATTTATGATGCACGAGATATCGGAATCCTGCTTCTGAAATAATAACCAAACTGACCACTCCGTTTTTAAGGTTCTGCACTTGATTTTGTGCAATTGGGAGTAAAGTACAGTTTCTATGCAATGATAGTTAAGCACAGTGAAATTGAATTCAACTTCATGGCAATTTTCACCATCTATTTCAACTGGAAGAGGTTGGTCATCAATATAAGCCATTCTAAAATCTTTAAGCCTTCTCAATGAACTTGCTCAGAAAGAAAGACTAATGGATAATGGAAAGAATTTTGCAATAACGAGAGCTAATGAAGTATAGAGAAGCACAGAAAGAAATAAGGTTGAAGTTAAAATGCATTTGGAAGAACTCCTTTCACTTCACTTTCCATAGATGATTTAGATTTACTAGTTAGTTTTTAGTGGAAAAATAAGCAGTTAAAACACATTTAACTAATTGAAATTGTTCTCAAAATTACCCGTAGTAATGTAATTTATGAAATATTAATTTAAACAACTTCTTATTATACTTGAATCCTACTACAAATAGTTTTCACTCTGCACATATGTGCTGAGAGGTCATAAATCTTTATTATTACGACGTTAAGGATTTGCTAAAAGCATGCATTTTAAATAGATATAGATCATTTTACATAGTTTAATTTAGTGTTATACTGAAGCTAGACATTTAATAATTAATTCAAAAAACTTTTCTGGAACCATTATTAAGACAAATTGATAGTTTAGTGGATCAATTAGTAAATTCAATTGGAAATTTGTTTAGTAACTTCATTGAGTCTCACCCTAATATGGTGTGCTTAATTCTCATTTTTAAAATATTGCTATTGGATGTATTTACGGAACTTCAATTCCAAACCAATTTTTAAATTAATATAAACTATCCTTATATCATCAAATACTAATAGTTGATTAATTCTCGTTTCTGAAAGTAAGGGAGGGATATTTTGTGTCGTATATCACACTTCTGAATTTCAGTCATCTGAGGCATAATCTCACTCTGAGCAACGACAGCAAAACAGCGCGAAGACGCTTGAGGTCCGATTGCAAATTTAGCACAAGATATCAACCTTCTATAGACGAGTTTTCCGTTTTGTTTATTTTCGGTAAAGTTGGCCTTCCGCCTTACCCATCAACTTCCGGTGATAATAGTAAGCCAACGGAAACCTTCAAAATTCATAATTTTTCTTTATCGTTCTTTTTGGCACTTTGTGTATTCAAGAAAGAACTGATTCGTACTTGGTGCTTGATATGGAATACAATTGGATTTGGCTATCGCTTAAATTGCTTAAATTGGAGGGTTACTGGGAAACGGTAATGAACCCTCACCACTTGAAGTTCTGTGAAACCAAAATGAAAAAATCAGAAAAAACTCGGCCATACACGATATATATATTCGGTTTAGTGCTTAGAACCAGAGATCCTCCGATTCTGAAACCGAGACCGAATGGAGAACATATACTAGTAAGGACGATATGTGCAAACTAAACTGAGTAATTTTAACTACAATTGCTTAACTTATCAACCACTGAGTTTAGAGACATCCGAAAATTATTCTAGGTTTTTATCATAAGAAATATCTTTCTTAAATAGAATTGCTTGCGTTCAAGAGATTTGTCTTTCATATATAAGAGACTTACACATTTATGGTTCGAAAGAAAGCAAAAATATGGAACTTTTCGATGACAATGATTACAGAAAGAAAGAATTCAGTTATACAAAAACGCTACTCTTCTGGCTAAAACTTTCTAAAAGGAATAAAAAACGCTTTTTTCATTTTGTTTTTAAATTCGTAGAATGCTGGGACATTTTGTATTTAGTATTAAATTGCATCTTTAATCTAAGTCTTAATGAAGACTTAATGTTCTCATGTAGACAATAAACCGAGAAAAGGACACTTGAGTAACTATGAGGAGTTGTGGACTATCAAGGTTTTAACTGAAGAGTTAAAGAGTCTTTCAATTAAGTAGAACAATTGACTAAATATGTTGGATAGTTCTTTGAAAGTCTGTTAAATGCCGTAGTAAGTAATAGATTTTTTCGTTGTTGATCTGAAATAAACACATTGCCGCCTTGAATTGTTTATAAACGCCTCAGTTTCGAGCTGGGAGTGTTACTATTCTTGAACATACCCAACCGAAGATCCTTTGTGTATCCGACCTTTGTGCACATTAAGGGGTCTATTCTGGTACCCCCGGTTGGGTTGGGAGACGTCACTTTTCCCGGCCGTTAACAACGGAAAAGTAACGTCTCCCAACCCAACCGGGGGTACCAGAATAGACCCCTAAATCTGTCTGAGTCGGACATCTATGTACTGTTGAGGAGTGGTTAGAATTCTTCATCCGTTCTTACGCCTTCTTCTCCCTGAATATCAATGCAATATATTATATTCCGTGATATTCTCGATTTCAGAGAAGCTTGACCCTTTTCCTTCATAAATCAGTGATTTGTGTACTTCTGGCATATGTCAAATTAAATTTCAAAGGAAAACTTACTTCCGTTGTTGTGGGAATTTAGAGCAGGATTCGACAAGATTCAAAATTACGAGAATCCTCCCACAAAATGAAATTCCAATCAATTTAATCAATCCTGATCAATTTCAAAAACTTATTTAAGGAAAAATCTAACACTATTAATATCTCATTAGCTAAAATGAAATATTCCCCAGAAAAGAGAAAAATTAGTGGAAATACTATTATTATTTTTCATTCTATCTCATTAAGATAGTTCATTTTTTTCGGAATGAACTTCTGATTTTTTTTTAAAGTTCAAACAAACAGAAAGAAAGGCTTTTTACACAGTGATTTTTTTAGAAAAGGCTTCGATCTGAGCAAATACTGAACAGAAATGCTCTTAACGTTAAAGATCAAATAGGGGAAATTATTATTATAATTCTGCTCTACCAACTGAAATGATTTTCAGCTTCAATTCGAACCATAATTAAACTTGCTTGAGTACAAAAAAATTAATTAATAATTTGTTTATTCCATATATTACATTTGAAATGTTCTGTGGTCAAACAATATTAAAATAGAAAATTGTATCGAATAAAATTGAATCTCAAATTTTATGTCGAGTGTTCAACCATTAAAAGAGTATTTAAAATACATTCTGCTTTAAAATAGAATGGTTCCTCAATCGATTCGTACAATTTAAAATTCCCAAACTTCATCGCATTGTAAAATCCCAAAGATTTGAGCTCAATCCCCGGAAAATGGTAAACGTGATATGGTTGCGATGGTTGGAAGGCACAGTAATCTTGCAGAAAAGTTTTGGAGTCGAGATCAGTGAAACGCGGTTTCGAGACCCAATTTGTCCAGCTGTAAACAGAATACGTAGATCTGGTACACGTTAAATCCATTGTGATGAAACTTCCTGAAGTTTGGAGAGTTGAATACAAGTTTAAAATTACGGCTCCGTTTCGGAATAGTCCCAATGTCAATTCAATCATTCAATTACCTGAATGTTTGACTACTGGGACTTGACAGCATAAGAGCAAGATTTGGCTTACAGTAAAGCACGACTAATACGTTTCTCATTTATACGTCGCTTCATCACAGTCCTGATTCATTTTTATTCATTGTAATGATAAATTACTTCATTTATACGACGCAAAACTTCGGTTATACGTCGTTTTCCACCTTTCTAGTATGTGAACTGTTATAAAGATATCATGACATTATAAACATCGAAAAATTTGCAATTCATTAAAGAGGATAAAAAAACGAGCTATATTAAATTGAAAATTCCATTCATTTCAATAAAAATTTTTTAACGGAACACGAAGGATGTACTTCTTAAAACGATGCTTTGTACACGACTCAAAATAACTTTAGTTAAGAATTCATCATTTGTATTCTATTTTTTTTTAAACCTAGAGTAGCATGCAAATAATTCACTACGGGACTAATCCGAGTTTTTCTGAGTGAACTTCAAAACGCTATGTGCAATTCGAAAAGTGAAATATCAGTTGTTAAAACGGCAAAGAAAAGTTCGTTCGATATTTCGAAGAGATGCCTTTTCTCTTAACTGTGCTTTAAATCTATTGTCTATCGAGCTGCGGCTGAAAGTTCACATATTTGCAAGTTATAATATAAAAGCACTAGATGGCGTTGTGGAAACGGCTACCGTCATTTTCTGAACGATGGGAATAAAATGGATCTTCCATCATCTTATTAGTACTTCAAGAGAAGAGCAATTTTCGGAGAGGAGATGCTTTCTATAATACTTCATTCGCGGGAGTTGGAATTGCAAAAATTCTGCACTGACAACGTTAATATTCGAACGGGTATATTTCTACTCCTGCTGAACAATTTTTATTTTCATGATTCCTGGAGATTTATAGCTGAATTCATAAATGGCATCACTTTAACTCCTTTTTCTCCCAGAAGCATTTGTGAAAGCTCAAGTTTAGACTATCCATTTGGAAACGAGTCTTAAATTTCGTCTTTTATGCTTATTTCTTACGCGCTAAATTACTAGTAATTCTTTGAACAGTAGACCTCAAGTCCAAAAAAATTAATAATAAAAAATGTAATAAATTTGATATCTGCTCTTCCTCGCAGTCTCTAAAAATTCAACCAATTTTTCGAATGCGAATTATTTACGATATTTTCTGCTTTTATCACTATTCACAAAATTACACCATTCTAAATGATTATGCACTAGAAGTTTTGCAATAACAGTAGACTTTTATTGTATAGTTTTAGCATTTCTTTCATTAATTATCTTCTTTTGAAATGAGAATCAATGATGTGGTAGAATTTAATGTCATATTCTTGATGTTTTTTCATCAACCGTTTGCTCCATTTTATAAAAAGTATTCTCCGAGAATTGAATATAGGGAACTGGAATGGGACGAAACGTATTCACAAAATAATTATTAATATAAAATAACTCTGCACTAACATCTTTAATAGCAAATCCAAGAATATTCGTTTTGATTTATCTTCGACTGCCATTCCATCTGTTAAATAATGTCTAATATTACATTATCTTAACAAAGCAGCAAAGTTCCAGCGACTGAAGATCGTTATTAATATGAGAAAGCGGAGATATTTTCCCCTTATAGCCGTAATTTGTTCTTGTAAGAACTCTGTTGAATCTGTGCCACCTCCAATCCAAGGCAGAAATTTCATTCTGTCCTTAGTAAATAAAGAAGAGATTTCGATTGATTATTCACAGAAGGGCCTTTCAAGGTTTACCCTGCAAAGAATAAGTAATGAGAGAGGCCTTCTGTGCGATTGAGTAGGCATCTTTTATGAAGTAATAACGAACCTAAAATTCATTCAGGGAATGAGAGTAATAGATAGAGTGTTGTTCGATGTAGTTTCTTATAGGGATTTTCTCAACCAATCGTTCACTGGCTGAAACCTCCATCCTGATTGTTACTTGCATACCAGTTATTTGAATAGTTTATTTGTAGGAAATAATTGTTTCAGCTGTGAAACAGTTTTGTATTCGCATTAAATTAGATTTGCTTCCGGGTTCTATCATTTATTATTATAAATGCATATTTCTCTGAATATGAACTAAAAGAGTGATTGAAGATCTGAGGCAGAATAACAAAAACATTTCAAACCTTTTAAGCGTCAAGCAAAAGAATTAACATTTTAAAGTCCAGTAAATGTACCATTCTGAATTGTTAAGTATTAATAAAGGTAAGTGCATTCATTTTAAAACAATTCCGATGTCTTATGCAAAAATGTCCTGTTATACGGTTGACAGAATTTGAAACCTGTAGTCTCCGATACAAGCAGGAACCCGATTGGAAACGAAAAGATGTCAATGACAAGACATGGTCATATTTTTTTGTAATAAACTAAATAAAAGAAATATCTTTTTGAAGTAGTGAATGCGAGAGATAAATATTGTATTACGATGGAATCCCTGTGATAGTTTATGAATTTCTTTATTCTAACATTATATGATATGTTGGGCATTGAGAAATTAAAACCCAGTTTTATTCACATATGGAGATCACGAACAGCATAGACAAGTAAAACAGTTCCAATCCCTCAATTACTGTAGAACCTATCGTAACCGGCAATATCAAAATAACCGCAATTTTGATGGCTTAGTTTAGTTTAGTTATATTAACGTCCCGTTCTGAATCAACACGAGGGCTATTTTGAGACGAACTTAGAAATTTTGAACAGCGGTCTGATGACGAGAACGACACCTGAGCTATCTACCCCCTCCAAACTTCCGCTTCACATCAGAGTGGAGACTTTCGACCCAGGTCAGATTTAGCGTGCACCAGAAACACAAACACGGCGGATCTTTAGTGAAATCGGGTTTCAAACTACCCGCAGCCCTGCAACTTGACCCCTGCATCTTCTACTGTCGCTGTGGTGTGCTTTCTAAAACAGGTATTGCTCTCCGAACGATCCTCACTGATTTGACGATAAACAGACCTCAAAAGCAGATGATGCGACGGTAAAAGTATGAAGAATATAACAGCTCGCAAATGACGTTGGTAGAATCTAGGTACCAAAAATGGACCAGCAACCTAGACATTATTGAAGCATTCCATCTGAAATGAAAAATTAACTAATGAACAAAATAATAATAAAATTAAATAGTAATATAAAACTTCTCATGCATATCTGAATTTCTTTCTTAAATCTTAAGTTGGCACCGAATTAGGACGTAAAGCTTAAGTCATCATTTGGATGTCGCATTTTTGGTTGTTAACATGCATTCCCTCTTTGTCAAGTAACGAAGGCCTGCTAATCTCGAAATGAGGTTCCCAATAAGCAATTGTTGTTGGCGCCACAGCCTCGAAGAGAAGCAGCTAATAATAGAAGAATGAGAAGGATTCCAGATGAGAGAGAAACCACTTGTGAAGACAGTGTACATTTCAGGTACAATGAAATTTCAACACTTGTGTTGTCGCTGAGAAATGCTATTTTATTGATTACTGAATTTAATTATTAGTTAAACGATAAATTTTATTAAAGATTGATTTTATACAAGTGGCGCTAGCTGATATACAGATTGAGATGTTATTGATTTCGAGATTCAATTATATATAAAGTAATGAATTATAAATTCAAAACTGTAAAGTTGAAATAATTACTTCTGCTTTTTAAAACCGTAATAAAACTGTGATTCGAAAAATTGTTTCTACTAAATTTATGTTGCATTTTATTGGAACGGCATTTGCTTCGAATTTGTTTTATAAAATTATTTTTAAAAAATGAAAAAAATCTAAAAAAATATAATGAAGTTTTATAGAACTCTGGAAATATTTGGAAGAAATTAGTAGTAATGTATAGAGCGAAAATTGTAAGAATAGGCATAAAGAAGAATTTTGATGTCTAATTAGAAAAGCAACGGACATTAAACAAATATGAATAGGAATATTTTTTATACATTCGTAGAACACATTAAATTCTTTCGATAATTAACTGAAAAATATTGTTTCTGGTCATTAAGGATATTTTTTTTGCCTGGATGCTGCCATAGTTATTAAAGGAAAATTATTTTTACTTAATATCGCTAATGAAGTCCCAATATATTTCCTTCCGAAAATTGATGAATAGGTGTTTTATTTCCGCCCCTAGAAAAATTTTTCTTACATTTTGTAAGTTAAAATAAAATGAAAGAACAAATATTAAATAAATTATCCTTGCAGCGATCTGAACTCAATGAAATATTGAATTAAGAAATTTTCGAATAATAATGGTGACATCTTGTGGCTCTGTGGCCATATCTAATATTTATTATTTAGGAATTCACTGACTCCATGTATGAACCGGAATCAGTATGCAGGTTGTAAATGCATTTTAGAAGAAGAGCAGAATGATATAAAATTATATTTTGAATTAAAAAAATAAAACTGAACATTTAATATTTGAAATGTTACGAAATTGAAATCAAATGCAATCGAATTTTGCAAATGTGAGTGTTAGAATTTTTATCATGGTTTCTGTTGATTCAATTCCTTGAAATTAAATTTAAAAAAACTTCTCTTTAGGAGAAAAAAATTAATTCAGATTTGGGAACAGAGCTTAAACCTTTTTTCAGTTTTAAATAGAATAACAAATGAATATTGCTCCAAAAATTCATCTTTTTAATATTTTTCACATAATTTGAGTTCTGAAACTCAGATAAGTACCATTCTAGACAGGTCCTCCCGGAAAGGGTTTGAAACTTAGCGCTTTCTGTGACTTTCAGACTCAATTTACTTCTCGTTGGGCCTCTTCAGTTCTTGAAAAATATGTAAAATATTTAATAAGCTAGAAAAAAGCGTCTTTGAATTGATGCCTTACAAACCTAACTAACCTACAGACGTATGAAATTTTTAATTAATTAAAGAAAGTAATGAAACAAAAGGCTTTTGTTTTAATGTTATTCATTAGTTTGCCTGTGGATAAACAATAAGCTGCGAGAATAAGCCAACGCAATAAGAAAGCGAATAACTGTTTGTCTTTTTTAAGATAAAGGCTAATATAAACATTAGTTATTAAAACAAAGACAACTGATTGCACAATGAAATCTTGTCGGTATCTATATCAGAAGTTAGTTTAATTAGAGTCAATATCATAATTTTCACGAAAAATAAAGAAATGATACGGAGATTCATGTGAAAGGCTAAACATTGTTCATTAGATTTTCATTTGATTACTTAACTCAGAATTTAAAATTAATAAGATTGATTTTCACAAATAATAACATTTCCTATTTTATTTCAGCAAAAAAATAAAATAAAAATCCCAGCAAAATGGAGAGTGATGCAAAAGCTCATTAATTTTGCTATATTTTTTGTCATTTTTTTTTCTTTTCAGCCAGCGCTTTCGAATCAAAGATTAAAAATATGTTAATCGTTCCTTCCTGACGTCTATTCTAACAATTTATTTAAGGAAAAAATATCAAATGCTATTAACATGTCATTGAGACAAAATGAAATATTAGCCAAAATGAAATATTTTCTAGAAACTGGAACAAAAAAATATTTTTATTGGAAATCCTATTAAGAGTTTTCATTCTTTCTCATTAAGATAGTTCCGTTTTCTATGAAATAACCCTCTGACATTTATTTGAAAATTTTAAATATTGTTTAATAAAAGCATTGAAATTATTCAGAAAGCATTTTCGATTTGGAAAAACAAACAATTCAAAAGATTTAAACGAAAATTTGAGTAAACTTGCAGCTAAATAAGAAATGTATTTCAGAATGGGAAATCTCAAGTCAAGTTACTAAAATAGTTTTAAGCATCAACTCGGAGCACCTATTTTTATGGCTTTATTTTTCACATATGATTGTTAATATATAATGATAAATAATAATTAAAATTTAGTTATGAATATTAATGAACTTAAAATAAAATGATGACAAGAAATTATATTACAATATATATATATATAGTTAAGAATTTATTTAAAATCGAAAATGATTTAGTTTCATAGTCGGAAAAATGAATAATAAATATCTTAGAAACATAAAACATCATATCTTGTTCTAATGCATTCTGCGTGTAGGAAACAGTCCACGCAAAGACTAAACTTTTTATGTTTCAGTCTATTTTAATTTAGAGAATTCAAGACTGCTTTGGAAATTCGATGATGATATAAAAAAGGAAGTAGTGAGCAAAAATGTTAGCGTGTAGACCATCCTTAGAAAAAGCAACACTTCTGTTAAATATTAAGATCTCCTTTACGTCGGCAGACAGTTTCATTTTCGTGTGAAATCAGCATCCACATCAATGACCCAAAAGGAGATGCAATAAAAAAAAATATTTTAATTAAAAAAATCTTGCTTAAACAGTTTTGAACTTATCAGCATGGCTAGAGTAGGAATTCATAGAGATGAAATTCTTACAAAACTATTTTTAATGTAGAACATAAAAATTTTGGTATTATGCTGTTCTATTCATTGCTAGTATTCCGTTAGGCTTCTAAGAAGTCGTGAGATACAGCAAAATGTCTTGAAATGCTTTTTTCAGTTTTAAAGAGATTTCACGAGAATTAATTTCAGCCTAAGAATATATTTATTTTAGAAACTATTCCAATCAAAGTAAACCCAAATAAAAATTTCCAAAATTATTGATTTTTAATTTTTTGAACACATTCTTTCTTCATTTTATGTTTCAAAGCATGAATACTATTCTAGAGGAGATAGAATATTTATTTATTATCTCTCTTTTCTTTAGCACCAGAAATCTGAATTTGATGTTTGAAACTCCACTTCGCATCTTTTCTTCCTCTTCACTCAGACATTTCGGAGCCTCGAGTCATCAAAATAATCGTTTGCTGCTTTATTTATTATGCTCGTGTTTCGTTAATCCTTTAACTTCCAGTAACGGTTAAAAGTGGTTACCTAGATTCAACTTCACAATATTGAGTTAATAAAGTATTTTCTTTAAAAAAAACTCGGAGAGATTCCACTCGAATCAGCTTCAGCCTAAAAATCTACGTTCTTCAGAAATTATTCCCTTTTCTTAAATTTCTTTCTGTGTGTGATTTGAAACAGATGTTCTTTCGTTTCGGACATAAATTTTTAATCGTCTGCTTTAAACCTTGTGTTCTTCCCGAATTCTGTTAATGTGTTCAGGGAACAGTCTCCTTAGTCTGTCTTCTTGTTCGTGATGTGTTTTTAGTGTCTGTAGATATGTTGAGTTCATGTTAATATTTTTTAAAATTCTGGAACGCTTCCAGTTATTATTTAATTCCGGCTTAAATATGAAGAAATTATAGAATACCACGTTCCTTTCTTCATTTCCTTTACAAAGGCTGACTATTTTAGAGGAAGTCGAATATTTATTCATTCTTTGTTTTCGTTTGTTTATGAGGGCATCAGAAATCTGATTTGATTACATAAAACCTCTCTTCCTCTTATTTCCCCTCTTAACTGAGACATTCCGATGACTGTAGCCATTAAGATGACTTATTTTTTTTATTATATTTGTGCTACATTTCTCCATTCATCTTCCAATAACATCTAAACGCCAAAGATCGGTTATCGCAATGCATCTACACAACACTAATCGAAATAATATGTCTTGTTTTCTAAGGCTATTGATTCTCAAAGAATAGTTTCCGGAACTTTAGGTTAAATTCTATAGGATAAAAATTCATACAATCGAAGGCAACGTTTTTCATACTTTTTAAGGCTCCGTTTCTTCCTCATAAATTAGTATTCTAAAACAGAATACGAGTTCATAGCAGAATTTTTGTTTCTATTTTGTCAGGGCTTATTTGCATTTTTCCATGCAGCCTAAAAATACTCTAACCATCAAATTTTTGCGAACCTTCTGATAAATCTTTCTTCTTCAAGTGTCTCAGAGACAATATAACAATGACAAAAATGTAACCCTAAATTTGGTCTTCTTCTTTCTTAAATATGGACAATTGAAAAGATTTTTGCAACGCAAAATTTAGAAGAATGCCAAATAATTAAAAAGAAATATCCTTTTTCTGGGAAAAAGTAGTGGGGAAAATGCCTACGGATAGAATCTTTGCCTCAAAAATGGAAGGTTTGATTAGAATGCACTGTGTATGTGTTCTTAAGGTAAAATAATAGGGTGGTTCTGTCTATTTTAAAAAATGGGGGGGGGGGCGATGGGAGTTTAGCCCCAGCTTAGGCAACAAGAATTACTAGAGGTTCGCTTAAAATAAACTAATTTAACTTCTAAACAGTTTATTAGCTTAAGAAATCAATAACCAAATCATTCACTATAATATTCACCGTTATCATGTAAGGAATATGAAACTAATTGACGTAAATTGAGACTCATGACGTAGTTTATTTCCTGTTAAAATTATTCGAAAAATGATTCTTATTCCAAATTGAAAAATGTATGCCATATTTTCTCTTCCAATTGTAAAATATTCGCAAAAATGTTGTTTTAGCATCTGCTGATTAGCCTCTTGGCATCAAAGAAATGACCAGAATATCTTAACTTTTCTCCCCGAAAGTTAGAATTGGAAAAAAAAATTGCTTCATTTAAGTGTGCTTACAGTTTGTCATATTTATTTTGATAATTTAAAATTTAAAGGGTTTTTTTTCAGTTTTCATTTTTTAAGGCTTATCATATCTATTTTGAATCGCTATAGGGGAGCAGTGGCGGATTTTGACAATATGAGGCGCGAGGCGCAAAATTATTTTGAGGCCTCTTAAAACAAACTCTATTGGTGATACAAATGTGTAACGTAAAATAACTTGCTTATGCTTTTAATTCTAGGTCTGTGTTTATCTTCGTTATTCAATTTGAAGCTAATTCTTGTATTGTTTTTTATCCGATTTCTAATATTTATTTCCCCCATTTTTACAAAGAATATTCTTTATTCTTGGCAAGGTATTTATGCAATGTCATTTTTCATAACGTTATATGTAGGGTTGTTATAATTTCCAGGTATTGATACGGGACGTTTAAATGCTAAATAAATAAAAGATGGTAAAAGTGTGCAGGTAATGGTTTATTTTACTCTGATGAAAAAACAATAAAACTCAAGCAATCTAATAAAATGAACACGTAGAATAATAAAAAAGATGCAAGGCAATACCAGTCATATTTTAAAGTTATATCTCCCGTAAGTCTGAAAGGATTTTCCTAGAACTTCAATCATTTAAAGAAGAGGCTTCAGCTCACAGTTTACAGGAAAGATTCGGTCACAATGGCATTTAGAGGGCTGACCAGAAATTGATGAAAGAAATGATTTGTGATTCACCCGATTTTACAGAAAGCTGATAATGAGTTGTAACTTTCACTAATGGTTTCACTTGATAAGCGCAACATTCACATGCATTTTTGTAAAAGAAAAAAAAGCACGAATATTCAGGAAGCTATAAAAGTTTTTTTAAAAAATCCCAAATTTTACCGCATGTTTTTTGCTTATAACATGCAGAATTTTCAGCCAAATTGTAAGAAACTTACAGAAAAAGTGACAATATATTAGAGAAGCAATGTGTAAAAATTTGGAATATAAACTTTGAATATTAGAGAAAATATGAGTATTTGCAGTAAATAATTTTTACAGCGCATGTGCGAAACGTAGCCTAATTTTTCTTTCATAACTTTTTCTTCATAAGCCAGATATATAGGGAAGCTTATATAAAAATTTCAGTTGAATACGTTAAGATTTAGGAAGATACCTGCATTGCAGCGATATGAATTTTAGTTGCACTCTAAGAGAAGTCAAATGATGAGGGCTTTTCTACAAATGATTTTTTTTTTAAATTTGAATCTTCGAATAGTTATCGACGAACTGCAATCTAAGTAATGTATTTAATTTATGAGTATACATGGGTATTCAGGATATTCAACTTTCATAAAATTTAATATTACTGTTAGAATCGATTTAATCTCTATACAGGCTGTTTTGAAGTTACAAATATTGAGACAAACTGAAATAACAAAATATTTTAATATGGATCACATTCAGAAGAGTTGGTGTTAGTATCTTGCAAATAAAAATTGAAAGGTCTTAATTTAGTAAGTAATTTTTTAAAGAGTAGTAAAAAAATGACAACTTTTTTTAACAATCTAAATACTGTAATACAAAGTTTATCAGGACTGTTGAGTCAGACAGCTAACTGCGAATCAAACTGGACCACACTG
Source organism: Araneus ventricosus (assembly GCA_013235015.1). Classification (NCBI taxonomy): domain Eukaryota; kingdom Metazoa; phylum Arthropoda; class Arachnida; order Araneae; family Araneidae; genus Araneus; species Araneus ventricosus. The sequence continues at coordinate 40,402 of BGPR01011248.1, forward strand.
AATCTGCAAGCGAATTTAAAAGCAACAAAAAAATCCTAAGAATGATGTCCTGAAATTTAAGCGATACTTGATTTTAATTTAAATTCAATTCGAGTACTCGATTCATAAAATTAAATGAAAGCACTAAATTAATTACCTTGATAATAATGCAAGAAAAAAAAGTATTCCGATGCATCTGGCCCCAAAAGTGGCGGGGCCCCTAAGCAGTTAGTTACCTACTTTGCACTGAGCAGTTTTACACCTGTGAAATCAATTTACAGACCATCGCGTCTTGGGTACAATGGACGTATCATCGTCTTCTGCATATCTCGTTTTCTATAGAACACATTCCTGTGTGACTAGCAGGTTAATTTATCAAGGATGATACACATTAGTCACGCTAGGACTTAATTACCCCCCCCCCCCAACGTTTCGCTTGGTTGTTTTCATTCACTCATTAATTTTTTTAAAGCAAAGAGGGAGAAACTTTTCAGTGAGGAGAGGATTATACTATAAACAAGGCTGCAATATCGTAAATTCGCTGTCGACCTAGCGTTATGATGTTTCTCGCATAGATTTTGAGGCCCCCTGGAATCTCGAGTCACGAGGCTACAGCCTCTAACGCCTGTGCGGAAATCCGCCGCTGTAGGGGAGTACATCACCTTCTTGTAAGAACTGAATAAGCATTCGTCAATTTCAGGTCGAAAAAATAAGAATTTCTAGAAATCGCAAGTGCCGGTAATTGTAAAAAAAAAATCCTATTATGCTTCAAGAAATCAACAGTTCTTCCATACAGCTACTTGGACTTTTTCAAAGAATCACGAAGAAAATCTATCATTCGTTTTGTAAGAAACTATGATAAATGAATACTGCAATGGATATTTATCCGTCTTGCCACCAGGTGGCGCTTCGGTAGATCTCTGCTCACAAGCGGCTGTGTGCACCATTCTGATCGGCAAAAGGATTGTTCGTTCATAAAGTTCTATAGGAATGCAAATAAATTCAAGTGATGTAAGTTAAAATATTTATGGATGTTCTGGGAACACTCTTCATGCGTCAGCGTGACAAGCAACACATAATATTTTATTGTAGTAAACACACGTCTTACGTTGGGCGCTACTTATAACGCTAAACTTATTGATGTTATTTACAGTTTAATGAAAAAAACAAGAATTTCATTGAACAGAACGCCGATAACCAGTCGCCCGCGCATGTCATAACTTGTATCACTTTGAGACAGGGTTGCCAGCTCAAAATGACAAAATAATACCAAACATTCTTAAAAGTAAGTCCAAAAAATGCCAAATTTGAAAAACTGATTGAATAACTTATTTTTCGCTAAATTTACGATTAGAAAATGCTTTATTTCATAAAAACGAATCACTTTAGAATGACGTATGATCATTGGCGAATCCGGGGGGGGGGGGCCTCTGGGGCTACAGCCCCTCACAGAGCTAAACCAGAATTCTTGATTTTATTTAAAATCACTTCAACCGTTTGTTCTTAATCCCCCTTGTTTAAAAATAATAATAATAAAAATAAACGTGGCAACATTGCTTTTTGGTCCCGACAGGTTCGAAAATTTTCCCACTTGTGTAATCATTCCACTCGTATTTGTAGCGTTAACGCGATCGAAAAAATGTTTTGGCCAGTTATTTCATTATGTTTTTTTATTAATCGAAAGTATTGTAGCGTTCTTTATGATTCTTATGCCAGGTGAGTAAAGTCTAAAGTTAAAGTGTTTTGACTTATATAAGTCATGAGGTTTCACACTCGTCACGACAATACAAAAATTTTATGATCTCAGCCCCCTCCAGACCCAAACCCTGAATTCGCCACTGCGTATGATCAATACTCTATTAATGAAACAATAATGAAGTAAAAAAAATTTTAACCACTTCATAAACAGCTTTACAACGAAAACGCTGAACATAGTATATTATACCATGAGTGAACAAAAGTATGTAAAGTTATTTTTCAGTTTGGCCATAATAAATGAAAAGCGATTCCGTACTAAAAATAAATAATAAACAGTATAAAAGGTAAACCTTATAATATGTAAAAGGTAACCTTTATTATTCCATTAATATAAATAAAATTGATTTCAGATTCGTGATAAACGTTTCTAATAAGCAATAAAATTTTCAAGAATGCTCTTTTTTTAGTTTCGATATTATTTACCTAATATCCAGATCGAATACACTGTACCGTTCTAAATATTATTTTAGAATATAAAAATTTTATGAAAAAAAAGTAAAAATAGTTATAAAAAGCAGTTCTAAAAATCATGAATGAAAATAAAGCCGAAAAAAGGATAAAAATGAATTTAAGGCCAACTGAAAATTCGTAAGGCCAACCGCTTTGAAAAAAGGCCAAATTTCGAAAATTTGGCCTTAAAAAAGTCAATATGGCAACCCTGCTTTGAGAATTCTTAGTAAACACGGCGGAGAGAGAGGCAGTGCCACATGGTGCCACAGAGGATAATTACACACGTTACACTATTTTCTCTCAAAGAGCTTTATTCTTTTTTTAATTTTATATTTTCACCCTTCAAAACAATAAATCCTGTTTCACATTAATATTATATTAACAGTACGTTTTATAGAACAAACAGAAAGATTTCCGCGTCTTTAAAATATATCCTCGTACTACAAAAAATAATTAGGGAACAGCTTGTTTCCCAAAGATTGAGCACGGCTCTCAAAATTACAGCTATAAATTTCTACCGGATGTATAAACAAGAAGTACTTTTGATAAAATAGATTCAACAATTCCTTTCTTGTAGCTTTTATCGCCATGAAACAAACCGCTTTGGAGCAGGTGACGAAGCGTAGTAGAATCTCATAAACGTTACAGCCATTAATTTTCGGATAGTTTTCACAGAGTTATTTTAAATCCAGAATATCTGAAATGTGTTAATAGAAAGATTATGCTGCTTTTTCAATAGTGTTTGCTTCTGTCGAGCGGGCAGTTTGATATGCTTTCGGGGGTGCCTACTTTCGAGAGGAAACTCCTTCATTCATAGCAAGTAATTGTTTTGTAGGCTTCCTTTTGACTGCGATTCTTGATTTAAATCCATTCAATATCTCGATGGAGCGAAATAGGCCAATTTCCTTTAAGAATAAGGGAGGGATTCTATTTTTTGTGTGATAACTCAAATTGAGGCCGGTAATTTATTTTTTTTATCATTCATTCTTTCATGGTAATCTTCAGTGCTATTCGTTTAAACGAATTTCTTTTTAACCGGTAATCTTTGAAAATCAAGAAGTTTTGTTGTTTTACTAATTTGCTTTTCACTGCCTATGAAAGCAATATTCTCACTCTTTAAAACTAGGAACAGAAAGATTTCTTATTATATTAGGCATTTACAGTTGCAGATTATGTATGAATTTGAGTAATTATTTCAGCTTACAATCAAGTGCATGTTTAAAATTTTCTTAATATGAAACATTCACTTAAATCAGTAAACACCGGGCCTGTTCGTGATATTATATTCAAAATCGGAACAATTTTTTGGAGCCTGGTCTCTTCAATCCATCGCATTTGTAAATCAAATTCTTTATTCAGATGAATGTTATACAGGTAATAGAATATTATAGAAAGTTAAGATGTTATAGATTGTAATCAGATAGACTTATGAGTTCGATACCCAATATGATGCTAAATTATCGAAACAGCATCCCGAATATATCTGATTAGAATTTATCAAATGAATTCTGTATTCAGATGCGATTGAACTGATGTAAACCAGAGGCACAAAATTGTTTCTGTCTTTAAATAAAACGTTTCTAATCGGCCAATTTTTTACTTGCCCATATGAATGTTGATGCTAAGAAATTTTTTGAAAGATAAGTAACTAAATTATATTTTAAACCAGCGTGAGTCGACTTTCTCGTATACCTTACACAATGCAGCACGCTTTGTGTTTACCTTCCTTAATAAGTGCATCGAGTACGCATTTCAAACTTTTTCCGTTGACCGATTGAGTCCGAAATCTGATATGGATCTTCTAGTTTGAGTTAAAAACAACGCAGAAAATTTTATGCATTTAGCCCATTTCATCAGTGGAGTAGCAAAGTGTGAGCAAGGGGGATATGGATGTCCCAAGCGCAGGTCTGAAGGCGCGCAGGAAGATAATATTTTTGTGTATATTTAGTGTTTCTAAAAAAAATCTACAAATTAGACAGGGGGCGAAAAATAAATTCTATTCCTCGGGAGCCATTTACCCCCGCTATGTCACTGCGCTGGTCAGTATCTCTGTCATATATACATAGGCTTGCCAGATTTCTGAAATGTTCAACCGGGACACCGGAATGTCCCCCAGCTTCGCGGGTATTCAAGGGTACACAACTTGGCCGGTTTTTAGAGTGTTTTAAAGGGTAGTTTATTCTCAATGATATGAATAAATGGTTACTGATTAGGAACCTAAACCAGGGGTAATAATAAATGACACAAGCATAAAAATTTAAACATTTTATTTCTTACATGTTAATATTTATAACTTACTTAAGTAAGAAGAAACACTTTGAATGCGGAATAAAAATTTTAACAATATTTACATGTATATATCATTGGCTGGGACTTTTTTTAGAAAGTCTTTTTGGGACTTTTTTTAGAAAGTGTTTTTTTTTTGTTTTTAATCTTGTTGTAAAAAATCTTCACAAGCTATTCCGATATTAATTTCACATGTCATCAAGCCTTTAACTGTAGATTCCTTCATCAAACCCCTATCATCAGTCCATGCGTTGTTCATCAAAGAAAATACTCTCTCAACTGGTGCTGATGTCCCAGATAAGTAGAAGGCATGGTCACGATTGGCGAGACAAGACGATACGATGACAATATTATTTATTAGCAGACCATCACTCTTCTATAGTTTTCACTTTTCATACACAGTACAGTGAAATAAATAACGAAGTAATTATCCTAAATAATCCTTCACAGTTAATTACTTTTAGACTTTTTTGGCCATCTATAATCAAATTTAATTTTTACCGGGACGTGAAGTAAACCGGCCGGGACACCGGGATTTTGTCTGAAAACCGGGACGTCTGGCAAGCCTATATATACACATATATACATACAAATAAATTGACCATCAGATAGCTAACGCGTTAAAGGGTTTCATCTAAAATTTGACGCAGATCTTCAATTCTAGTGATAAAACAATACTCTAAATTTCATTCATTTAGCTCATTGCATTTCTTATTTATCGTATTCATATGGAAACGGACCAACAAAAAGGGAATCTTCCCGTAAAATATTTGGTCCAAAATTTGATAAAGATCTTCATTTTTAGTGTGAAGCCATCACGCCAAATTTCAGCCATCTAGCTCGCTTCGTTTTTGAGCTATCGATATCAATTAAGCGGGACATTCACCGCTGTTCCACTCCAGGATCTTTGGAACACGGTAAGGAAAAACCTTTTGTCAATGTGGAAACCCTATGAAATTTGGCGTAGGGAAGTGTTGGAATTCCGAATGGTTTGAAATCAAATTGGAATGACCGGATGGCTTTTAACACTTCGCTGCGAGGGTAGCGGGAAAACAAAGCCTAGATTGGGACCCCACGAAGAAGTTAAGTCATGTTGAAAGTAAGGGTGGGAGTAAGTCTGGGACTTTGTACAAGGTGTATCAAAGCAAACGTTTGAATTTCCGTGAATGACTTGCCTAAATTTTTAGACTGGAATGAGTGGAATACAAACCAATCGTTGGGACAAATGGCTCAGCCTTTCCTTCTCGTGAAAGCCCATCTTTACTGACCAACAGTTAGACGTAATTATAAGAATAGGTTTTCTGGCTCAGAGAGGTGTGAAACATAAAGATCAGTCAAAATCTCGAAGTCGAATTGTTTGACAATAACAAAACTTTCTCTTTGCATACTTCAATCAGAAGGAAGCAGAAACTGGCTTCTATAGAATTATCCTCCCAGTCTTCACTATACGCAGAATATAACTTCACTATTTGTTTTCAGAAGAATGACTTTTAAATATTGCATTTGTTTTCTCAAGTCATTTTTATTGCGTACAGTGGCACGCTATCATTAGTGCCACTTTTAAGATGCCAAACGTCTCGAATCAGCCACAAGAGTCCCAAGATTTGATTCGTTGTCGTAACACAACCCCTACTCGAAATATATAAATTCTCCAGTACTTAAATTCTAAAATTCTGATGATTTTACATTGGGACAACCAAAAAATTAATAGTAATATTAAATGCTTATGTTACAGTACCTTAACCCTCCGAGTGGTTCGGTCTTCTTTCTAAAGCGATTCGAAAAGCGAGAGGCTGCAGAACCTCTATTTTAAAAGTGTCTTCCTCCCAACAGAAGATTTTCCCAAAAGCGCAGCAGATCAAGTCTCTTCCCCCCTCTGTGGACAGACAACAACCCTCTTGGAGGGGCGGTCTAACAGCAAGAATCCGTTCTATTCAGCTTGGAACCTATTCAAACTAGGTAACTTTCGGAGATACCACCTGTCGTGTGACAAAATTACACTTCATGTCTTCGAGAGCCCTCATTCTTCATATTGCCCGTGTCCATGACAAAGATAAACACCGTTAGACTAGACAAATGCCAGACCGTTGGGCCAAAAATTGAAGGCTATATTACTTATTTTTCATGTCGTGAGTTTCTGAAAATATGAACATTATTGAAGTTGCATGAAAGTTGATATTCTTTAGATGTATGTGACTTCAATTTATTTGATGTTTATTAATAGTTGTATTTTAAATATTGGCTGTACTTCATATTATTAGTTGTCTTTTTTATATTCTTGATTTCAATTTACTACACGTCAGCATATTAGTCTACGAATGTAAAAATTATTTCCTTAATTTTAAGGTTTAACTATAATGCCATTTATATATATTTTACTAATCTCTGATGGCACTATAAAACTTTTCATATTGTTTCTTGATTTAGTATTCGGCAAAAAGTAAAAAATTTAGAGCCGATCACAAATAGAAACGGAGCTTAACTGGCGTAATCCGTTTTGTATGCATATAAACATTTATTATATAGATAGTCACATAATAATCTATATTCCAAAATAGCCAGTAATAATTAATACACATGAAGGATTATAAATAACCTTCTTAACCCCTGAATAATGTTTTAAATAAAACAATATACTTCAAGCCTTTTGTACTGAAACTAGTTATACATGCTTTTTAAGAGGGCGAGTTAATAATCCTCAAACTAAAGATTACATTTAGAAAACCAATGCACTAAATGTCGGAAGAAATAGCTTATTCATATAACCTTTATTTAGTACGCAAGAGATTATCTTCTATTATAATAAACGGAAATTTAATTCACCTGAAATTTGAAACTTTGATACTATAGTCCAGGTAGAGCATCCAGTCGCGAATTTTCCAAAATTAAATTTAATTCTTTATTTATAATTTTTTTTATCGAAAAGTAATGGCATATTGAGTTTCAGGGGCATTAGAGTTTTTTTACCCAATTGAAACGAAAATTGGGCAATTAAGGTTAAAAGACCACATACCAAATTTCATTTATCTAAGTCGTTGCGTTTGGGAATTATAGTGTTCACAAGCATGCGATTACAGAAATCGACCGACAGTCAAAGTTTCAAGGGATTTCGTCCAAAATTTAATACGGGCCTACATTCCTAATTTTTGAAACTGTGTACCAAATTTTATCTATCTAGCTATTGAGTTTTGAGTTATCGTGTTCATATGAACCCTAACAGACAAATTTCCTTTACGGACTTTATCCAAAAATTGATTGATATATACTAATTTTGTATAAAGTCCATACACCAGATTTCGCCTTTCTAGCTTTAACCGTTTTTGAGTTACCGTGTTCACAAACAAAATTCCAAAATTGTGTTTTTCGGACTCAGGGAGGTCTAAAACGTGGAGATTAATCAAAATCTCGTGTTGAAATTTACGATCGACGATTATAATACTTTCTCTTTGCAAACTTCGCAAAATCAAAGAATAAGGAGAAAAATTTAACACCTATTCGAAATTAATCAGGTGCCTTTTCACAATTTATAAATGTCTTGGACGTTATCGGTGTGATATTCAAAAACATTTTTGGGCCTTTTCATACTAAATATAAAGGAAATTTAACTAACACAAAACTGACACTTTACTGTTTTTCTTAAAAAATAAAATTATAGATCTAATTCAAATATATCATACAGCTTGGAAAATAAATAAGAGTCTCATTATTATCCATTAAAGTTCAGAATGAAAATAAAAACCTGTATATAAATCAGAATTTTATTTAAAAAAATTATACTTTACAAATCACAGCACACACACACAAGATATTGTGATAAAACACACTGTCTAGCATGTGACGGTGGAGTTTGGAAATAATTCAATGCCTGAGACTACTATTATTATTAGAAGTACTGTCTTCAAACTCGTTAATAACGTGTCGGGATGCATCATAGGTTTGTAACACATATTAGTGGATTCTTGTCTCATAGCATTTATTAAAATTCAGCTCGCAATTGGCATAAGAGCTACCAAAAGCAATGCAATTCAGGCATTTAGATTTGATCACTTAATGAAGAATGCATATCAGCAAAACTATAACGCTCAAGGAACTAGTGCATAAATACAGTATCATTGAAGTAAGCATTGATATTTTCTTAGAAATGGTTTTGTGTTCTTACATTTTAAAAAAGAAATAAACATTTTCACTGACTATTGAAATAAACTTAAACTGCAGATGTTATCAGACTCTTAATAAGATAACTAAAAGTCTGTTAAGATCACTCAAACGTTAAATTTAGTTGATATTATTCTTTACGTTTCCATGTAAACCAAAATTTTCTCTAACAAAAATACAATATTTTAAAACATAAAAAATAAAATTTTCATCCCTTTTCTTTAACATTTGTTTCAATGTTTGCTCAAAGTGAGCAAAAAATAAATTGAATAATAATTATTTGAAAAAATAATTGTTTTTTTTTCGGAATTTATTTCATTTTGATGAATTTAAAAGAAATTCTAAGTAGTGTAATATAGAAAACTCATCTAGAAAAAAAAA
>BGPR01011249.1:0-49407 GCA_013235015.1 Araneus ventricosus
CGATGAAAGAATAGCGATTCAAGCATTGCTTGTTTTATATTTTAATGAAAGATAAACATAATGATGGAAAGCGATTCTCTATATGAGTGAATGATCGAACAGTGAGACTGAACTACTCGGCTTATTTAAATGTAGATTTATTGCCGAGTTATCAAAGTTTTAATTAATATATACGTAAGTGCAATGAAACAGTTTTTTTAACACGGTTATTCGCTATATACTTTACGAATGTTCATTGATTGTTGAAGAAAGAAAAACGATTTCGACCATTTTCTCGAATGTTTTGCACAAAATAATATTAATTTCTAAAACTTTTTAATCAACTCGGTAATATAACATCCTACAATTTTTAAACTAACGAAATGAAGAAACGGAAACATTGAAAGTTTGGTCTACTCTTCTACTGTCTTATCTGATTACATATATTAGAGAATCATTTCCATCAAAAATGTGCTATTATCTTTCATACTTTCATTGGAAATTATAAAAACTCAATCTTGAAATAAACAAAATTAAGTGCAGTCACAACTCTTTCAATAGTCATCAGGACAGGTTACAGTTAAAGACAAATTTCTCAAATAATAGAACAATCTACCAGAAAATTTCTTGATCAAAAGTCTGATTACAAGATTATTTTATCTCAAGACAGATTAATTCTTTTCTTAGTAATTCTTATATCTTTCAGAACCTTCCGTGCTTGGCATCGTGACCATGCATACAACAACTGTCATCAGAGTCAAATTATATTCCCTAGCAATCTGAGATTATACAGACCCTAGTTGTCTGGGTTTATTCTTCTGGGTTGAGCCTGTGTTTCTGCATCATAAAGACACTTTCAGCCCGTGTTTCCGCATTTTGTTATGTTTCAGGATACAGATAAGCAGGTGGGAATTAAGTTGATGTCACTATTTCGAGTTCTTTTCGTCACTTTTGCACTGAAACATATATACGTCCACAAAAGTGCCGTTTCATGTTTCTGAATTCATTTGTCTTTTTTGAAATGAACAAGATAAAAAAATTTTTGCTCATGTTATTTTTTTATTTCACGCGCTAAAGTAAACATTACAAGATAACACAATGTTTCAAGATCACTACTTGATAATGTAACATTATTGCATATGATCTCCTTTCTAACTTTTGGCATCATCCAATGGGATAAAATAATACAAACAAGTCTTTCTTAGTAGTCGATTCCTTGTAAATTATTTTCTGTAACATAGGTAATTTTTGAGCAATTAAGTATAATAAAACGCAAGTACTGAATAAATCTGTTAAAATGGATAAAGGAAAATGATTTATGATAATTATTAAAATACTTCCTCCAAACAACAGTATTGTTTCAGCTTCATTCCGTCTCCGTTGACGTTTTAATACTTTAGTTATATTTTTAAATCATATTTTTTCAAATTTTATTCTAAAAACCTTTTTAGATTTATGGAAAACTACAAATAACATAAATCAATTGGAATTCGTTTATTATATAACTTATCTCATTATTATAGTAATATTTATTAGTATTATAAATAATGATTACAATTTTTGATATCATTATTGATTGTATCATTATCAATAATTGATAATAATTAATAATAATTATAATAATTAATAATAATAATTATAATAATTAATAATAATAATTATAATAATTAATAATAATAATTATAATAATTAATAATAATAATTATAATAATTATTAATAATAATTATAATAATTAATAATAATAATTATAATAATTAATAATAATAATTATAATAATTATTATAATGATTAATAATAATTGATAATCATTATTGATTGTATCATTATCAATGATTGATTTGATATCATTGATGATTGTGTATAAAGTAATATATAATAATTATTGGTAGTTATTATATAACTACATCTCATTGAATTAATATCAACATATATTAATTATTTGCCTTTTGAGAACGAAAGTAATAGTTTTGGAATCGCAGTACCTACAGTAAAAACAGGTTTAGGGTACTTACAGGCATAGGCGGTATAAGTTTACATTCTGTTACAATCCATGCTTTGTAGACAGCCAATATTGAATATGATGTCAATTTTGTAAAATCAACATTTTCATTGAATCGGAGGTAGATTGAAGATTAAAAGATGTAATATCTGTCCGCCAGGAGAATTTTTCTCTTCAAGATGTCTCATTGACGGCGGTATCTATAGCAACTGGAAGATCAATTTCGAATAGGAGAAATTCGACAAAAGTAGGAGTCTTATTTTGTTCTTGCCGCCAGTTTGCAGCGGTGAAACGAGTAGTTGATCATGCGAGTTTTCAGTTTTGCTGCAAATTCACGTTCCTTCCCATTTGGAGCTAAGCGTGCAAATGTAAAAAACGTGAAAGAACTTCTACCTACTCGAAATGGATTTCACTTACGATAACCTGTTTTTTTAGCAACCACCGTCAAGGAGACAACTTGGCGAGCCGAGTTGTAGCGGCGGACAGACAGAAGTATTGTCATTTTAATGTACTGCTTTTTCAGAAGGTGCAAAAAGCTTCTTCTTCATGGTTTTCGCTTCATCAAGCTGTCTTCTTTTAGAGTCCCATTTCCACTCAACTGGTTCGGTTGCTGTAATAGCTTTAGGTACGGGATCATGGGGTGGCATTTTATCTGCTTTTAGATGATATTTATACTAAATTAGATGCGTTTAGACGTATTGTGCGCTCAAACTCCCTTTGTAGAAAAAAATTTATTTTTTTTCAATCAAGGTCTTGTATATCTGTCAAGTTACCATAGTTCCTATACTATTTCATACGATGACGGAACGTATTAGTATATCAGGAGTTTATGTACTGCACTGAAATTTTATTCAGCCAAAACTTTAGATTAATAATACTTTTACAAAGCTGCAAAGTTTTTTCCTTAACATGTTTATCTTATGGCACGAAAGATACTTTACAGAGGTTTAATTAGAAGCCAAGCAATGAACTCCGACCTTGGCGACACAATTGAGAGCATTTTGGTGACTTGTCGATAAATTTGGCGACGTTGGCGACAAAAGGAATATTTTACAAATTACAAAAATATGGCCCTTGTCTACTGGGAACGGAAATATCAAGAACCATCGAGAGAAGCCTCTTTTACGTCACATCCTGTTTAGAAAAAATATAAATACCGAGAACTCATCGAGTGAGTCAGTCTCATAGGAGTTTTACCCGCAGTGCAATCTGGTGAACTCACATTCACGTTTCATAAGGTAACAGATGAATTAACCAGAGAGGGTAAGGAGAACTAACTGAGAGCTCTTGTAGAAACTTTCAGATGAAATATCCTGCATTTATATTTTTCTACCTCAGGGCAGGTAAAAATCTTCAGACATTCCAGAAATTGGAAGAAATGTAACAAGAATCCATTATTTGAGTTTCACAAATTGTGAATGTTAAAAATTTATTTTCTGCTATCCCAATCGAATAGAGTAAGTTTCTGAAGGAATTTGAATATTTGTTTCCATTGTGAGGTCTTACAATAAAATATTTTTTGAAACGATATGTCATTTATCACAATGACCGTATGCGGTAACCTGTCGAAGAAATATGAAATGAAAACTGGCTGGTAATCATTCTGCAGTTTTTTAAAATATAATGCTAATCAATTAAAAGGAAATGTTCAATTTTATTTATCTGACTTTTCCTTGTTGTGGAAAATGATGTCTAGTGTACTGGAATTTTAATCTCCTATGTATACCGATGCCTGGTGAAACTGTTTCTAAAAAATCAGATAAAAATTCAAATATTTTATGTTATAGCATTAAAAAAATGTATTCAGACACAATGTCTATAATGCTTGAGAATATTTACCACATATTTTACTTTTACATTTAGTATTATTTAGTATACAGTTAGCAATATTTTTTATCTGATGTAGGTTAGTAATTACGAAACAAAAATCTGTGACAATTCAAATTCATTTACAGCGAAAGTTATTCCCAGTATCTTGTCACTCAGTCAAATGTACTTCAGCATGATCACGGCATATTCAAAGTTGACTAATTTTTAGAAACTACGTTTTTAACACTGATATTCGCTTTTTTGCTTAATGAAACCCTATACCAAATACAAAAGTTGTTTCATGGAGGCATTTCAATAGGCTTAAAGTGCAAATTTCTATGCAAAGGCTGATGCATGTGTTTAATACTGTGCCTGGCGGACTGCACTGCTACAATGTTTCCTATGTTCGGTTTTCTGTTTTGTTTATTTGCGGTATAGTTTTAATTCCTCTATACCCACCGATTTCCGGAGTTATTGCTATGCCAATGAAAATCTTCAAAATTCCAGCATTCTGTTTGAAGATGTTAATTAATGCTTCAAGTAGAGTTTCTAATGTCATGGCTAAAGGATACTTTGAAACTATTGAACCTCTTATGTTTTTATTGCTATAGCTCTCAATGTTTACTTAAAATAATAGCCTAATTATGTGGAAATGCTCCTATAATTGTTCTTTATATCTCATTTTGGCGAAATCTAAGGCTTCTTGGGTGGTTAAATTGTTAGCCATACGATTTAGATTATCACTAGCGGTTAGATTTTTATGCAAACGATTTTGCTAATTACAATCGCTCCAGTTGGTGTTTAGCCCCTTTAAGATCTTTTTTTAACAGATTTGAATAAAAAGGATTACACGAACTCAAAGAATACAGAGTTCATCGCTTTGTGTACTAAATAAAGAAATGATTCGAATTTTGCGTTTGATGGAATGTCCAAATGGTTTTGGAGATCGATTAAATCGGAGGTTTTACCGGAAAATGGCCTGTGAATTCAAATTAAACAAACCAGAAAACTAGTCTATAAAATGTCTCCTTCCTGTTGTCTCCTTTTCAGAAAATACAGTCGGGCGCTCAATCGAGAGTAAATATAAACTCAGCCAAAAAGGAGAACTATTGAATGATGTCTGAAAGATAAGTACAAGTAAGTAATGGAGGAGCCTCACAGACTGTTCTAAATTGTATTAAAATTCCTTTGCAGTTAGGATTAGAACTGTTATTATATAATATAATTTTCTTTTCAAAAATTCTATTATATAATAAGAGATATACAAGGACTACATTTCTTTTACCTGTATTTAAAAGATTCGAATATTTGGAAGGCACATCTTTTTTTAGATTGTTTTTGATGAGATCGAGAATATAGGTGAACTGTACTATGTTCGGCCTAAATTACACCCGAAATTTATAATTATCTTTAAAAAGGCGGCGATTATGACTATTCCGATGCAATCCTCTTGAATCCATGGTCAGAATATCAGATATTTTTCAGTATTTCCTTTGCACAGATGCTGTCGAAATTGTTCAATTCCTTCTATCTGCACAGAGAGAAACAAATTATTCTGACTCATTTCCGTTGAGCAGAAGAAAATCAAATCAACTGAGCTGAATAGGAAATGCAAGCTACAAGTCTGACGCATTCGTTTAGAAGCACTGCGCGAAACTAAAACGTCAGCGTTGTATAGGAATTGCACATTTAAGGCTCGTCATTCATTGCTATTGCAGAACTGTCACGGTAGTTACTGCCTATGCATCATAAGTATAAATATTTCTGTTCTAAATTAAAATAATACACAAACTTGAAAAGCAGTTAGACAGAGGCTCGGTTTTAGAGGCGAAGGGGTCATCGTGCCAATTAATTCCAGCCGCCCTAACCCTATAATACCTTCATTCGTATTTTAAACCAAGGTATCTAAAGTTAAAATTTTTGCAATTTCCTTAATGTCAATTCAGGTAGCTTTAAATCAAGGTATCTAAAGTTAAAATTTTGGGCACCTCCCTTAATGTCAAAAAAGAAAATTGTCTTACTTCGTATAAGAAAAAAAAATTTGACTATGGAATTTAATGCATCGGCGATATGTTCCATCAGTAAAATCTAAATATTAGTGCTGAGATGATAAGACTTAATTTTCACGTCATATTCCTACATACATATATTAGAAGTAAAAAGTCTATTTCTCCAAGATCAATATACCTGTGAAAGATATTTATGGGAAAAATAAAAAATATGAGTCAGACAGTAGTAAAACAATTTGAAAGTAATTTTATTATCGAATTACATAAATACGATATTTAATTAAAATTGCACTTCTCCTGATCTTTCCACTCTTGAAATGAGTCAATAAATGCGGATCTCAGTTAAATTCTTTGATAACCCTTTCTCTCATTGTATTTGGAACTAAATTTACTCAATTAAATAGACGATCCTCTAAGTCAGGATTTAGCTGATTTTTGTATCTGACTGGTTTAAAATCACGTTTCTGACAGAAATTACCAAAAAAAACAATCTTTAAGACTTAATATTTAGCCTGTTCAACAGTTTCTAAAACTATTTCTCCTAATTTTTTACTTACGTGAATTACAAAATGGATTTTACAGTTATGTTTTATTACTGAACTGTAATTCATTATTTTATTTTATATGAAAACTTACTTACTTAAATGTGTGTTTTGAGAAAATGATATTTCTTTTGAGGAAAATGTCGACCCTAATAATGATTTCCTCAAAAGTTATTCAAGAATTGATATGAAATTTTCTGATTGTTTTCGTGTAATATGCTCTTGATGTTTTCCTCTAAAACTAAGGTAAATTTTTTAAAACTGCTATTATTTTAAGTGCTTTAAATATAAAACGAAAAGAATTGGAAAAATTAACAGTTCAGTAACTATGTTCAGCTATATCTCAAAACTATTTTGAAGTACAAGAAATATTTTAGAGGCATAACAGATAAATACAAAAAAATGTACTTCTACACGATTTCATGTATATTTAGAATAATGATTTTGTCTGGTACTGTTAGCGTAAGGCAAATATTTTGAGTGGATTTTTCTCCCACCTCTGCAAATATTATTTTGAAAGTTTCCACTCTTACAATATTTTCTGTTTCAAAATATATGCAGTTGGCAAATAACATTAAAAAAGATATATATATATAAGTTATTTTTTTCTTTCAAAATGTCTCCTGAACACAATGGATACCTTCAAGAAATATCTATAAATACCTACACTGCCTGCACTGGCCTAGTATGGGGCTACAAGTTAAAACATCTCCGCCTATTGAAATCTGAGAGATTAGCAGGGTTAGCCATACTTGTTAATGCTGTAGAATTGTTGGAAAATTATGGAATAAATTATTTGCTAAATAAATTTGAATATTTCTTTAAAGAATCGGGTGATATTACTAATTAATTATAAAGTTTATCACCACTACTATCTCTAAATAACTGAATCTGCCATTAGAAGTCAAGTGGAATATCAAATCTGCGTGATTACTAAAATGATCTTCGACGTATCCCTGAAATTCAATTAGAAATTCTAAATAATGTGTTCTTTTGCTCGTAGCTAAAAAAGCTCTTGAATGAAATGAGCTAGTATCCATAATTATTGCTAAATTCAACTTTGGCTAACTTCTGGATATCTATGCAACTGCAATCGGTTAAAGACGAACTTTCTTTCTCTGCGCATTTTAGTATGAAATCCAATGCTACATCAAGATAGTCGCCAATACGGTTAAACGTCATTAATATTTTCCTTGAAAACAGAATCCAGATTTAATGAATCTCTATTAAATCGGTAAATCTTATCTAATAGCTTGACGGACTCATTATTGTTGGATTTAGGAAGTAATTCCATTTACGACAATAATATCTTTAACCTCTGACCAAGTCGAGGCTTCTCAAATTGAAATAAAGCTGTATATGAAGGTGTGTTTACTAATATATAAGGAAGGATTCACCACTCCATTTCCCTTTTCCGCAATTACGGCAGGAAGATGTGGAATGGAATTTCATCTCTCATCTCTACCCTGCCTAACTCTGCCCTACTGCCTCTCCGCTTCTGGAACACTAACTGGCCGGGAAATTTGCCCCACTATATAGCTAATGGCTTTATTTCAATGGCTTTAGAGTCAGTGCTTGAAGGGTATTGATCCCCATTCAAATTGAATAAATAGCATTTATATGATACGTTCCAAGGTCAGCATCTTGCTGCAATTTTAGTTTCATATCTATGGAGTCACCCTAAATAGCATACGAACTATTTTCACCTTGGGTTCTTGATTGGTACTCGAGTCTGTTTCTATTGAGAGAGCGATCACCCCATGTTCAATGCCATCTGTTCATGACTCCTCACGTCTAGAAACTTTCGGGACTAATAGACACGTTGAAATTGAAAGAAGAAAAATCGGTGTTATACGGAAACTTATATTTTCAAAACTTCTTTTTCTGTTTATGTTGGAAAAATCTTTCCATAGAACATTTTCTTTTGGATAAAAGAGAATCCACATTAATTCTTAACGTTCCTTCTTCATAAACAGAAAGATTTTATACGAATGTATGGGGTTTCTATAAAAAAAAAGCCGTGAGTTCACAATCTCATCGGTTGAAAATATCTGGAAAGAAATATTAAGTGTCTAATATCTTAATTTTAACTTATACGTTTCTTTTTAAATAGTATATTTTCTTTCTTCTTGTCGCGTTAGCAAAAAACAGAAATAACTGTCGCTTTCAGTTAAATAGAGCGTGTGAAAAACTAAATACATGTAAGTATCGCAGCAATAATCTCAAAATTAGCTTAAATGTCTCTGTAACATCGTAAGATATTATAGAACATTACTACTTTTTCAACGTAGATTTAAAATGATTAATTCATTGAAAGTGAAAAGTTAAAATACCATCTAATTCTTGTTAACTAAATAAGCACTTATTAAAGACTTATAGTAAATTTTTCGTAACATTTAATTAAAGCCTTTACTTGATCTTTCTTTACCAATAGTGATGCACAAAAAATATTTCGAATTAACTTTATTTAATGTGTCACTGCTTCGCTGTTTTAATAGCAAATTAAAAATAGTCTTGCAAAACTTTCGGTGTGTCTTTTATTTATTTAACTTCTCATTTTAGTTTAATTTGAATTGCATTAGCGTCTGATTCGAGTACATGAATATTCATTTCGTAATGGATATTTTGTTTTAAAATGGCTAGACAGCAAGAACTACACTACGTCTTTTTCGCGTTACTCACCAGCAGCAGAACGTTCAATCTAAAAATGACATCTTACGTTCAGCAGCAAAATCTGGTGAAATGCTCCAAATCCGTCTGTCAATGTGAAAAATCCAAAAAAGAATTGAAGTGCTGTGGTTCAAAAGGTGGTTAACCCAATCTCTGCCAGAAATCTATTTGGGAGTGCTCTGACTCAATGAATGCGACTGGATAGAGTGCTAAAGCAAGGGCTTCTCGAAGGCAAAACCACTGCTAGAGAGTCCTGTTTGTGAGAGGAGGGGGGGAGGTATAGGATGAAGTAGCCTTAGGGGCCGGAGTGCCTGCATGTGAGTTGGTGGTTGAGCGGTACGGCTCATGACCTACCTAACATGGAGGGCTGAAAATTGGAATGGTGTAGAGTATTACTGTGTGGAGTGACCGTCAATGCTGAACGTTATATGTCCCAGCCCTGGGTACGTTGTGGATCTGTGATAAAAATTTGGTTTCTCGAACCATTTGCACTTCTGAACCATTTCCACAACACATTCCAATCAAGGCACCGCAGCCTCTTTATACCTTTTAAAGGTCAGTAGGTTTTGGGGCTAGGACTAAAATTCTTACATATATTACTAGTGTAATTTATTTAATACTTTAAAGCTTACTTGAATCTAAACTGTTTTTTTATTTCTGTTATAAACTGGTAATCGGTACAATTAGGTAAACATTATCTGGTTTTAAGTTTTTACAGGAAAATAAATATTTATACAAATTTCTAAAAGCATTCGTAAATTTACGCCATTGTCCATATGAATTATATTCCATTGTAAAAAGGAAGAAACTTTGGAAAATAAGCATTATTTTAAAATAGAGATTTTGAAATATAATTTTGGCTGCCTTCAAGAAGATGAGTATTCTGTAATTTGTACTCCTTTAAAATAATTAAAATTAATCACTCTACTGTGTTTATTAACTTAAGAGCCTTGTGAAAAGCCGTTGCACCTAGATCATGAGAAATACAATTGCCTAAAAATTCTTTTCTTGTTAATTAAATTCGAAGAATGTTAACTCTTATAATGATGATCATTCTTCAATCATGCACATGTTTAAATCGTTTTCTGAATCCACCTTCTTTCTTCTGATCAACAAACATCTACACATACAAATTAGGGAATACAACTACCTTAGTTCTCAGACACTCAATTGTACTCAATAAATTTAATTAAAGTTGGCTTCATACCTGTGATTAAAATATTTAAAACTTGCGTCCATCTCTGATGTTCGAGAAGCTCTGTCTAACAAGTAATTGAATAAATCAATAGTTCAAAAAATATCTAAAGATTCCGAATGCACCAAAGCTAATAATTAGGCAGTGGTTTCAATGTAAAATCTGACAACAAATACTCATTGACTACGATACATTAGGTTTTAAATATTTGCATGCTTTTTCATCAAGGGAATTTTTCATACTATAATAAAATTATTGCATTGAATTATCCAGAAAGTAAGTTTCCTGAAACCCAAAAGAGACACAAAACATAATCAATTGGAAACATTATCATTTTATTTGAACATATACATCACTCTTTGAGCTACTCTCAACATATGAATCCATTGAATTGCCATGTCACATAGTTAGACTAATTTCTGTACGTACATTGGTGTCGAAGAGATCCCGCCAATGGAAATCCTTGCACAGCTTCGTGACAGCCGTCTGTCTGCATGTCGTCGTAATCTGAAAAATGTTGCTAGAAACTGCTTCCAGGAACGTTATCAGGTGCTTCCTAAAATATACCGTGAGACCAATTTTCTGTACAAAGGTGTCGAAGACATCCGCTCAGAAAGCTCCACAGCCTGGTGACACCTGTCTGTCTTGCTGCACGTCGTCTTTACTGGGAAAAGGCTGTTAGGAAAATGGTTCTCCAGGAACTTTTCTAGCTAGTTTCCTCATGTCATACGGTGAGACTTTAATTTCTGCTTTACTGCGTCGAAGAGATCCGCTGTCGCGCTCACAGCTTGTACAGCTGTCTGTCTTAAGACGTCGTGTCACTGCTTTGAAAATGCTCTCCAGGAATGTGTTTTCAGGCGCTGGAAACAGATGTAGGCAAATATTACGAAACATTGGCATTATTTTAAATTAAATAATACTTACATCTACCTTTATGCATACTTTATTGGCTTGCAATAAAAGCAATTCAAAAATCTTAACTTTGAAGTTCTTAAAGTTTTGAAATAATTTGAAGCTTCTATAAATAAATTCTTGTAATACTGAGCAATTCTGTAAGATGAATTGAATTACCGTTTAACAAACAATAACACCTATATCAATTGAAATTCTGAAGGAAGAACTATCTAACTTTCACAGTCAATAGCGAATATATCTTGAATTTATTTTACGTCTGATATAAACATGAGACTACATTCCTACTGTAAATGAAAAAAAAAACTGCTAAAGTTTCTTGCTATTGGTTATGAAAAATGAGATTCTTCTTCCGTTGAAGTTTCACAAAATTTAAATTAGTGATGATTTATGGTTGACAAGCAATACAATACATTATATTAGTCTATGGATTCATAAACAATAATGCTGAAACTGTATAGACGATAACTGTCTAAAATAATACTTTTTGGGTCCTGAAATACCATTATAAACAGGTTTTGCTGTATAACTGTAATTCTAGATATTTGTAATAATATTACTTCTGTAACTCATTAATGTATTTATACTATTTATTCAAAAAACATAATGTGGAATATACCTTATTAAAGAAATGCATTTGTCGAATGTAGAATTAACTTGGAAGATTGACTGAATTTAAAGATTGTGAAAAGCTCTTGTAGAAGTATGATAATGTGTTGGTTTGAGACGCTTTATTGAAGGTGAAGAGCCTGACTGGATTAAGATGGTTCATCTCGATTAGACTATAAGTAAATCTTGTAATAAAATATCTGAGATGCAAATACTTCTAGGCAATTATCTCCCGTGTATAATAAATCTCTTCAGCCTTGCAATGAAGAGTAAATAAAAAAAACGTTTTAGTTTGGGCTTTCAAATTACAACAGTGAAAGTGGGGATTTAAAACTAAAAAACAAATCTACTTAGATCATGATCAATTATTAGAAACCCACTCATACATAACGTATACCTGTTTAATCAATTATACTTTCTACATAAGTAAGCTTCTTAATCCTAATGATGCAGGTACATCTACAACAAAGCTCTGAATTAAAACTTGGAATAAATTATTGTATCCTCTTTGCAAGGCTAGAATTATTCCAATGTATTCCATATTTAAGATTAAATTTAGCCTTCACGAAGTTGAAATATTGGCTTCCTCCCATTTTCACATAAAGCATTGCAAAGATGTTATTCAATTCAATATAAATATTCTTTTAGTTGCCTATTCTTTCTAAAGAAAAGTAGTTGACGTAAGTTGCTGCAAATAAATATAAATTTAATTATTCTAAAAATTGCTAAAACACTTTGAGACAACTTTAGAATAAAATAGCTGTCGCTTTATAAAAGATGTATCTATTTGATATTGCAAAAAATTTTGCTAGGGCTTTGAATTAACGATAATTGGACTACTGTACCTTGTGATTACAGTATGCTTATATCATATATATAATAAGATAAGTATAAATTTTAGCTCACAAGCACAAGTCAAATACAGTTTGACTGTTAATTCTTTTAAGATGTAATAATTCTAAAAAGATTTTAGGCTTTTATTGTTTTGATCTATCATCAATAAATTTAAAGCCAATATTTATAGAATAGCTAAATATTTCATTATACAAATATTTAAATTTAAATACGCAATAAAATGGAAAAAATTTTTTAGAAAAGATATCTTCTGAAAGTATCCTTTTCTTTAGTACTCAGGAAACTAAAAAGGATATCTCAGGATTCTTTTAAAGCAAAAAGTTAAATTCAAAATCATTCTTAAGCTGATGGATGTAAAATGCTGGAAAGCAGCTTCTATAGTTTATTCATGTCATTTCAAACTGATCTGGTAATAAAACACCAAGCACTTTTCAAAATAATTATGTCCTCACGAAATGCTCCTAGAAAAAAATTTAAATTCAAAATCCTTTAAGTTATCTCTGCACTTCTCTAAAGTTAGAAATATTAATTAAAAAATGTCAAAATATTGTACTCAATACGTGTTTTGACTTCATATATCACTTTTGAGAAATTCCAGGAATTGAATTTATAAAACTTCGAGTAAACACGGCTTCCTGCTACTAATAGATCTTTTAATGGAAATCTATACATCACGTTTATGAGAAAATCACTAAGGAAGGAACTGAAACAGCGTTTAGAGAATTTGGTGAATGAAAGGCAAACCTTTGAAAAGATTTTCAAGCAATAGGTAATCTGGCATATATATCTGAAAAAGAAGTCAATAAAGGAAATAATTCATTTCTTTTAACTTAATAAAATGTAATAAAAATAGTAGAAAGTATTTAAATTCAATAGAACTACAAATGTACGAAGTATATACAATAAATGTAAGTATAATACTTATTTCTATACCATATGTAATCTCTTTCCCATTTGATCTAAAATTAATGCTGTCCAGTTTGGGGCAAGATGAATACTTTAGTCTTTTAGGATACAAGTTATAAAAAAGTGCATTTTAATAGAAATTATAAAACCTGGTAAGGTCTTGTTTTGTGTTTATAAATGTTTTTCTTAGAAATTTAATTTTAATATCTTATTTTTCTAAAGTATCGCTTCACCAATAGCTTCATGAAAAAAGAGAAAGTAACGTACTTTGTTTCATTGAAATAAATCTACCTTTATTTTTTTTCAAATATTTTACAGAAAATCCTGGAAGATGTAAAGAGAACTATATATGGGATTCCATATCTTAGTGGGATAAAAAAAAAAATTGAGAAACATAAAATAAATATATCAGAGATCTAAAAAACTAATTTTAATTTTGAGATTTTATAATCTAGTAAATTCAAGTAATTCAATAAAATGCTAAAATTACCTGTGGTGATAATAAATAATAACAAAATCAGTACTAACAAAACTGATATAAAAGGAGAAAAGTAAAAAGAAAAAAAAGAAAAGAAAGTGAATGAAGTACTAATCAATATAATGCCTCTAAGGGAGCAATAGTCATAAACCCTATGATACGTGAGCGAGGCGGTCCAGGGCGGTCTAAAAATTTCTTAACAGCGAAGAAGGCTGGTCTGAGGCGGGATGGCTTTTCCGAGGGTAGGTGAGGGTTTTGAAATCGCCGAGATAAGCGCGTAGGGGGTCCAATTATCTTTTGAAAACCGCAGCCTATTCCGTGCGCTCTTAAGGGAAGATTATGCGGTGGGGCGGGGTAAATTTACTCACCCAGGTTAGCAGAGTCCAGTTCATGTCGCTTCCTCCCAAAAAAGACGGTTTAAAGGAGCTAGAAAAGAAAAGTCGCCTGGCTGAAGAGCCATATAAACTACTAAAATTGGGCTAGGATGTATAAGCTACTAAATTACCAGCTCTATATTGGTGGAATGTGTAACTAAATATGGAATGTAGTTTTTTATTCTTCATAGAAGAATTAGTAAGAACATTTAACTCTTAAATGGACATAAAAGAATTATTAAAAGATTTTATCTAAAAATTAAAAGAATTTTAACAAAATCAGGATTTCTTTACTTTAGTCATTAAGAGCTAGGTAAATCTTTTTTCCTTTTTGGCTTTGTTTTGGGTTCCATATATTATGTTGGTGGTATCTACGTATTAACGCTTACCCATTAAGGATTAAGGTAATGCGCCAATAAAGAGCAATCTTGTTTACAAAAAAAACTGCCAAATTCATTAATACGTAAGTACAAAACTGCCAACTTGCAGCTACGGTATGCTAATATACCTTTGTTGCAGATATTACTCTAAATATTTAATCGATTTTGAAGGATACAGGCTACGTAGTATCTATATCTGATATTTTATAAGATAGAAATATAAAGGCTCAAAACCTTCTGAAATTTAAATCACGAAGCTTCATTCATGCTAATGGATACTGCATGAATGGAATTGAATTCCATTTAACCATACAGTTTAAGGAAAATTATTATATTCTCTTTATTTCCCTAGTCAACTGCAGGAAATTAGAAAAATGGCCAAAACTGGATAAAAAGATAATTTTGTTTCAAAAAACAATGAACTATACTGCAACAGAGAAATAACGGGAAAAAAGTGTGATGATAAGTTTTGAAACTTTAAACAAAATCACTAATAGCATCAAAATGTACCAGAAATTTAAATAGTTTCCTGTAAACGAGAAAATGAAATTGAATAGGACTCGTTTTGAAAAAAAAATCTTTTCAATTTATATTTAAGTAAAATTTTATCCACCTGTTCCAATTACCATGAACACGCATGTTCTAAATTCCAGTTTTGAATAAAATCTAAATTTTCTTGATAAACTGTGGAACTACTTCAGATAATTTTAAATTCCTCATTTGGAATAAGATTTCATTTACACAAAACCCCATACATATATAAATATAAGATCAATCGACACTTTTATTTATTTTACATCAGAATGCCAACTTGCATACAGAGATTACAGAAACTTCTTTCTTTGCTATCCATTGCTTGGAATCTGCAGTCTTTTAATTGATTGAAATCTACCATTACTTATTATACAGACTTTTCTTCCAAGGTCTATGAAATAAGCTTTTTAATCTAATCTAAAGAAAAAAAGGCATTGTTTCGTTGTCTCATTAAGATTCTCCCTTATAAATTGAAAGATAGTATTTGCTGTCAATTGTGGCCCTCACGAATTTTACATCGCATAAAATTGTTCTCCAGAAAAGCCAAAATCCTGATACGAAACTGGCTATGAAATAAAATTCGTCGACCGGACGAATACTTTGTTTATGCTATATCTCAAAGGATAGCAGTATGCTATATTTTAATATTACTCTTTAAAATTATGTATGCAAATGAACGCTAAAACTAATATATTTTCTTTTATAAATAATACAATTGAGCCGGGAGCTGAAGAAGAATTACCTATATACACTGTATCCTCAAAATATGTATGGCAGCATTTAAATATCCATATCATAATTGTTCCCAGTAATCTTTTCCTGATGGTATTTAATACCTGATTAAGGAACCCAAGCCATATGGTTGGAAATGGGATTGCAAGGAAAAATCGACACTAACAAAATATTAAGAACTATTATTTATAGAACCAAGTCCGAAATAGAATATACAAAGATAGTAATGGTTAATAGTTATATAATCTGATTAATTTTGTTACTTAGGAGAGATTGATAACGTTTATATATAAGACTAGCTGTAACCCGCGATTCTCGTGCGCAAAAGAATTCTGGCATTAAATCTTTTTAACCACGAAATGTAAATGTTCTGTTAAGAAAGGAAAAATTGTGCCTTTGACGGCTGATACATTGGACGACTTACAGGAGCCTATTAATATAGTTAGGTAATTTGTCATCTAGCGCAATACACTTTGTATACTGCTCTTCGGTTTTACGTCGGCAATGTAACGTAGAGGTTTTCGGTCTGAGCACACAACACGCCGCATATGCTGTCGGCGGAAAAATATATTTCCAAATGTACGCCTGCCCCTTTGAGTGTCTCGTCTGAGCCTACCTTTGAAATTGGATGGCAAATCCTTCGGTATTATCGGAATGCGCGGAAATTAAAACACTTCCTCTCGTTTTAACACTTAATGATTGCTCTGGACCTAGGTAGGTGTGCAATTGCAACCGCACACAGTCTCGGTACACTGAGGCTACGTATCAAGTACTGGCACACCTACTTAACAGCCTGTTTAAAGGGGTACCCTGACACCCCAAGGAGTTCAAGAACCCACAGGATATGATGTCACTTGAAAATTTATATCTTTGTTTTATGTATACATGACTTTAAACTTACATTAATCAGCACCAAAATTACTACACCAACCATCTCTATTCCCTGCACCTCCGTTACTGTAAATCACCACTGTACCCACGGCATCACTAGGTTCTTACAATCTGTAATATAACATCCACTATGCCATATGTCATGTCACCATTCAACAGAACACATAAACAAAACACTCTATCGTCGCATATTCTCCTTTAGCTATACACAAACTTATTTCTAAATTTTAATCAATCGCATCTATATTATATCTATCACTGATTTTTTGTCCCGGCGTAAATTTTATCGACAGCTTCTTGAATAATCACTAAAATTAAATAGACTGCAAACTCGAAAAATGAGTCTCAAGCGTCGAGTTGAGAATTACATTTTAATAATAAATTATTTGTTTTATTTGAAAAGATCACATAATCGCGGCTTTCTTTATGATCAATACGTGATGTTTGATATTCAAAAAGTTATTCACGTGTAGTCACGTGTCAAAGCAAATAGACAGATACACTTTCTCATTTAATATATTATTATGATTTATTATTTCTTCTCGAAACGCAGGTAAAATGATATGTAAGATATGAACTGCAGTGATTTCAATTTAATTAAATAAGCTTCTTTGAATTCTTGTCCACTGAAAGTTACTACAAACGATATTTGAAAAAAAATAAATAGAAAGTGGTAAAGTAATTCATACTGTTGCCTAGCAACGCATCGGTATCAATTCTAGTAATACCTAAATTCTTATTTATTTGAAATCGTCTGTGTCAACTTTTTTTCAAATTTTGAAAAATTAATGAAGGAAAATGTCACAGATATAAAATGATACTGTATTGAAAGGTAAAATTTTGAACTTTAAGATGGTATAAAAAAATTAATTTCCGGGGAATAATTTGTTCCGAACTTACAGCGGGGAAAAACTGTTTCTGGTTACTTTTTAATTAACTGACTGTTTTAATTAATTTTAAGGCTTTAAAAGTTGATAGTAATCTTACCTTGTCTTTAATTAATAAGTGTGCAAAGTTTGGCTAAAAAATCAGTGCTGGTTTAGGAGAAGATGTGAACATAGATATAAAACATACATACAAATATGCCAGCTACAAACTCACAACAGACTTTTATTTATATTAAGATAATCTTAATTGATATTGTGCCCCGTTAAATCCCATGTAGATCAAAGGTCCTCACGCTTGCGTGGTGCGTAGTTTGGAGAAGAGGCTAGTTCAGGTGTCTTCCTGTTTCTGACTGTAGTTCAAAATTACGAGGCCTTAACCTAAAATAAACCTGGTGTTGCTTCAAAACGGATTAATATATCAGAAAGCTAAAAGAAACTGATATTGTTACTGGATACTGGATAGATATAATCCTTTTCCACATTTTAAATAATTTTTCTAGTGCATGATTGTCTCTAATCAGATGAAATCAGCAGCATAATGAATTGAAATTTGGACACCTGTATGCAAAGAAATGTAACTGTTTTATTACGCGAATATTTTGAGATAAATAAAGTTTTCAAAAGATTTCAAATATCTGATAATTTGTTAGTCCAAATATTTTAGAAGCATGCACAATCTCACATTGTCACCGCTGTGCAGGGTTATACGTCACAAAGTGAATCATCGTAATTATGAAAATCTCCACCGAAACTGCATTCTATGATTCCCAGCTCTTGCCCAGTTCCAGATTTGCCTGAGAAAGCATCTTGCTATACTACCTGACCTTTATTGTAGAAAGTTCCCTGTATCTCTTCTATCCCTTCTATTGGCTTAAGTGGTCACATCCATGTCAATATGGTCTACATCGATATATCTCCCCAGAAGTTACCAGTTGTTGAAGGTCGGCGGGTTGCAGAACTGCATAGCTAATTACAGATTCCAAAACTACATAATTCCCATTACAGGATCAGAGCGGGTTTAAAAAGGGTTGTCAAGCATAATATTGACCCATTTTCAAATATTCAATTTAAAAATCCCTATAATGTAGCAACTTGTTTCTTTTAAATGAGACAGTAATTTAAAAGTCATTATTAGATAGGTAAATACGCCGTAAGTCGTTCTAAATCTGCAGTGGCAGATTTCAAGGCAAGTAATAACATGGCTTTGCAGCAGAAGACACGTCTCCCGGTTCTAATAAATTAGATCATCAGAAGTAATTCAAAGATGTTTTGCTTAGGGAGAATGGAAATTGTCAGTCCCCTGCCATCTCCACAAGGCACCAATTCCGTGTCAGAAACAAATTAAAACAAAACAGCAACAAATATGCAAAAAAACGATGACAATACACTTTGCCTAACTGAATAGCATCGGAGGATTGCATCAACAAAAAGAATTCATAACAATTTATATTTAAAACTCATAAAATAGATAAAAAAAATATACAAAATAGAATTTAGAATGCAAAAGAGATTGTTCAAAACTTCTAATAAATCAAGAGGCAAAAAATCCTAAATAAAATCCAAAAGAAACTAGGAGTTAAAATAATTTACCTTCCTCTGCCGAAATTATGATAAGCAGGAGACGCTAGATGCTGAAATGTGATAACGAGAATTGAGTACTGGAAGCTAGCAACTAGCTCCCATCTATGAAGAAAATTCCTAATCCACTAATCAGAAGGAAAACTAATATTAAGACAGTTATGATAAATAAAATTAAATTAAAATAAGCTATTAATATATGTAATAATATGGAGTTTTAATTAAGTTTTAATTAATTTTTACTTATTAATTTATAGTTACTATCCTTTGGTAAATTTGATAATTATAATTGCCATCCTGCATGGTGACAAATAATACGAAATGTAAAAGACAACGCAATAATGAAGACATTGGTGAAGTATATATTTAATAGATTAAAAATACATCGTTACTTAATAATCATTACTTAAAAAATGATATTCCAGACTTACAGCAATTCTGTAGGATGCAAAAAGAAAGAAGAGAGTGAACGCATGCAAGTGTGCCTTTAAATATTGGGAACTACATGAAACTGTTTCTTTCACTGTTAGCTCGAGAAGATGTTACAGGAAAAGAGCAGATAGCCGCCATAATACAAAGTCTAAACCTAACTCTAAATCCTAATTCTGACGCTACATCTCTCTACTATCTTTCAAAATTTTATATTCCACCACTATAAGAGCAACAGCACCTATCTTAATTTTCGATTACGGATTTCTAATAAATATGGAGGATTTTTTCCACAGTCTGGTTTGAATATGGAGACTGCAAGTTCGTATGTGAAATGAAGCAAAACTTATTGGTTGGAAAATTGTTTTTTTCCTCTTTAAAACATGGGACACCAGAAGATTACGTGTTGATTTTAAGCGATTGATAGACATTCTTGAGTATAAAAAGTTTATCTTAAAAGCTTGTAAATACTTTCTTTCCAACTTGGGATAAAGCAGTCTTTAAGCAACGCCTCAAATATTAAACTACATGCAACTCTGGTTCTTCACCAGAATTGAGAGAAGACGTCATAAGAAAGACGATAATGCTAATGCAAATTTCACAAACCTAAAATAGCCAATGTCGACGCTTACATTCTCCACTGTTCCTCAGACTTTATATTCCCGCTGCCATAAGTGAGCAACACACCACCATCTGCACTTACGGATTCGTACAAATATGGAGGATTTTTGTCTGGTAAGAACATGAGACTGCAAGTTCAAGTGGAAATAAAATTTATTTTGGCTGAGAAAATCTGCTTTTTTTCCCTTTTAAAACTGGGACAATTGGTGATCGGCCAAGCATTTTAAGTTGACGATAGTGCATATTTGAGACAAAAGTCATCTTAAGAAGCTTGGAATACTTTCAATCTAAGTTTACGAAGAAGTCTTTAAGTAAATGCCTGGTGAACATTTATAGGAGAAGTACTTCCATTTCAAATTAAAAAAATTGACTAAAGAAATGCGTCTTATTTAATGAATAAATTCGTTGAATTTTACACCTAGAACATTGATACAGAGGAAAACACCACTTGATCTAGGTATATGGTTTGCTAAAAGAGGAGTATGCTTATTTTAGAGTTATGTTTAAAACTTTAGGTAATTTAAATTTTGTGGGTTTTATCTAAATCCAGCTTATAACAGTTTTTTCCAGTTCATAGAATTTAATTAAAAGTTTGGGAATTGTTGATTAATCTTATACTTTTAATTTTCCTATTCTTTATTATATATATAAGATACAAAAAATTCAGTCTTTTAAACATTTTGCTTAAGAAAATACACATTCTTTTGCAGATTTAAACAAAAAACAAGTACCAATAATTATCATAACTAATAAAGTAAAACCAATATAATAAATGCTAATGAGCAAATGTAAGTGCTACTTTGCATGAAAGCACCACAAGTGTGAACATTTCATATCAATACGAACTGGTGTCTTAGATAAATAAAATACCCCAATTTGTCGGATAGTTCCGCAAAACAAAATAACGAGTTAATTCGCTACATCGAGCATCATAATTGATTCTAAATGACTGAAGAAAACATCTCTATTTATTTTCAAAGATTTCATTCTCTTCTCATCAAAAAAATAAATTCCATATATATTCACCACGTAGAGTCTACTTCAGCTTAACATGATTCTGCATTAAATGAAATCTCTTGACAAAATAAAAATGTTAATCTTCATTTTTTCTCGTCAAAACTTAAGAATAGTTGGAAAATCTGGCAAACAAAATCCCTGGACTGCTGGCCGTCATCAAGAAATACTGTTCAGCAACGGATTCCGAGATCACCACTTTGGACAATTTTACACCGGAAAGGGGTGTCAAGCAATGAGTCATATGAGCGTGAGTTCTTTGTTGTGATCACGTCAAAATGTGCACATCACACTTCCATTCTTCATTTCTTATTTTGATGAATATATCTCCTGCCTCCATGCATGCGCGGCAACTGCGTGGAGATGAACTGCTATAAACACAATGTAGCTACCTCTACCTCAGCTGAGCAAATTTTCCCAGACTTCTCTTGACAAAACGTGAAACAACAAAAAAAAACATCAAGTACACTGTCTACTGTTCATATTCTAAACTACCAATGCAGCAAGCGGCCATATGTATAGAGTAAATGTTCTTGGCCTTAAAAAAAGATTAAACCCTGAACATACAATATTACATTGGAGCTCTTCTGCTAAAGTAAAAGATTTACCGGTTTTGATATGGCAGGTTCTAATTTGGAAAAATGTTAGAAAGAAATGAAATAAAACAAACCTCCCTTCCCAAGAGGCATTTCTATTATAGTTCTGCGGCAACACTTCCACTTTCTTTAAGTTTTATTCTCAAGTTCCAGCTTCTTTTCTTATTCTTTCAATTGAACTGCAACTAGTCTTAAAGGACGTAATATTCATAGGCAAACTGCGCAGTTCACGAACGTCATTCTGATAAGGAGAGAGACAACTAGGCTTGACGACCAATGCATTTATTCAAAGAAACCTGCTCGTGCTTGATTCTGCCCTGGAAAGCATGAGATCTGACTTTGACATTGCAATCTAGAAGAATACAGATCAGCTAAATAAATTCTAGTTCATTTTATATTTATATCTTTGTTTTTGAGAGACGCGGGTTTAGTATGGTTTCGTTTCGTGGGTTTTTTTCCATTTCATTTGCATTTTCATTATTATTTTAATGCATTACTTAATCGATTTATTCTTTCTAGGCCTAATGCTGAAGGAAAGAGAATAATTCACAGAAAGGTATGCAAATTTGGTATATTTCAAAGAATCAAAATATTTTCGCTTGAATTTTTTACAAATGATATTTGATTCTTCTGTTTCCTCTCCATCTTCAAGCTAAGCAGAATCTCTTAAGTATTTCTTAAGGTTGAATACTTTTTGCTATTTATATTTCCTTTATGATCATTTATATGGTCCATCGAATCCTTTCTTGTGTTTTGGAATGCGAGATTTGTCTCAGAAATCTTTGAAAAAACATTCAAATAAATATAATCTGATTTCATAATGTGTGTTTCAAAGTATCTTAGCCAGAAACTTGCTGATAATTTTGTATTCTTTCTGTTCGAGATCTGCTTTAAGAATCTCATGTTTATTTCATCTATGACTCCTATAGTTTTTTTTGATCGAATCTTCAATATCTTCCGTCCCCGGTTG
The DNA here is from genome assembly GCA_013235015.1 of Araneus ventricosus. NCBI lineage: Eukaryota > Metazoa > Arthropoda > Arachnida > Araneae > Araneidae > Araneus > Araneus ventricosus. The sequence continues at coordinate 22,971 of BGPR01011249.1, forward strand.
CATGGCGGCCAGCCGCAGAGGAAGCCGAAACAAAATGCAAGCGTAAAAGGGAGCGGCAGGCGAGGAAAGCAGGCGAGATGGCGGAATTTTGCTGATGCCAATGCGATGGTTTGACGGCGGAGGTTTGCATGGCAGCATGGTACTGGTGAAGTATTTTGCTTAAAAGCATTGGCCCGGCCTTCATATGGTTTATTTTGCATGCATATTGTATTTACAATGATGCTGCCAAGTATTTACGGTTTCGTACTTAAGCAAAAGCTATTTATATTTAAATTTCTTTGGTACTAAAAGCAAGTTGGAATGTTTTTTTCTTTATTCAGTAGTGTATCTAATTGATTTTGAACGGTGTATTTTATTTCAGCATTAATACAGTGAAGAGAGATGAAAAATGAAAGACAAAAAGTTGGACAAAAAAAGTGAAGAATCATACTTACGATGTTCAGTGAACTGAAAAAAAAGGTGAAAGCTTGAACAAACCTTCTATAAAGGGAAACTTGATGTACATAATCTATGAAGGTAAAATTGCCTTTTGTTTTGTCTAAACGTTTAAAGAAAGCAAGGTTTACTGCACATCAGGATCCATTCTTCACAACATTAACCTAACTTACGGATCTAAATCATTCAACTGCTCTAGACGTAGCAAGGTAAAATGAGCAAAAATAAAATTGAAAAGAATGTTCCATACGCGATATGGTGGAAAATATGAACCTTTCTCAAGAATGGCATTAAAATCCCAGCATTTTATTATACTAAAACTTTAATCGGCTGATATAAAAGCCAGGAAAAGACCACAACTTATATAAGGTTTTGTACTTTCACAAAATGCAGTACATTTTTCCTCATAGCCAAGTCAGAAAGAAAAAAATAATAATCTTATCTGTCCCTTTTCTATATCTATCGTGGATAATGATGATAAGCGAAAAGAAACGTAGTGGAAAAAAAATGCTTGCTGCAAATTTTTCCAGATGATCAAAAAATAGTTCCAAAATTATTTTGTAAACATTCTGTGTAAAGAGAAACGGCACCTCGTTGGTTTAAAATTGGCTTGCTTTGCCTTGCACCCTCTAATTCATCCACACAGAAAATTACTATGATAAAATTCTGAAATTAAATCCAACAGTCGCCTTCCACTTTACTTATTAATAATATCTGGTACCTGATTCTGTCTTATTCTTCCGCTAACCATAATTCTTTCCTAAATTCCTATATATTGAGATGTAAATCATTAAATTAATGAAACAATTTTAAAAACATTGTTATTAATGAGCAATAGAAAAATTTCTATTCTATTATTTTCCTCTTTTTTATTCTACTTTATAATCTAATATTATAAAATACTCTTCTTTATATATACTTATAATTCATTATTAAATTTTGAATTATCTTCCCAGATTTGGCGCCATGAGTGAGTGAAGAATCAAAATATAGTTTCATTAATTGACGAATTGATAAAGTTCGAAAATATTTAAAAAAGAATCATCACATGTGCAGAATCTCAAAATTCAATTAATGCGCAGCTAGAAATCGATAGCAATTCTGCTCAAATATGAATTATCTCAAGTGAAATGAAATTTGTTGAATAAGAATCTTTTCCATTTCAGGTAGTTTAATTCTTCTTCATCATAAAATAAAAGTTTATTTATATATTTTTCATAACATGTCCAGTATTTTATCCAATATTTTTCTATTATATTGTTTTGCTGATATTTAATATGTATAAGATATCATCTCTCATGTCAAAGTTCAGAGTCAAAGAATCTTAAAAATGTAAGTATGTGGTCCAGAAAAGAATTTGGTTAGAAAGAACTTAGTTTTTTCATATCTATGGAACTTCATTCTATTATCCTCTAATAAAACTTTTTATTACCTTTTTCATCAAATAAATACAAGACTGTTTTGCTGAGGGCGGCTGTCTGATATTTGCGCCGTCCCTGCTCTTGCTTCTAGTAGAAAAAAAGCCTGAGGGCTTACTTTGGACTGACCTATAAACGTGAGTATAGTCAGCTGACGAGGCCTATGACACCTAAGTTTACGTCGCGGGAGGAAGACATTTGGCCCGACTGATCGATTGCATGGCCCATTGCACGGCATTTCTATGCAATCGGGCTCTGAACGGAATCTTCTAAAAGTACCCACGCCTGCAGTTACAATCAAACCTCCGAGGTCCTAAATAAAACGGATAGTGTGCTGTAAAACTTTATTTTTCTACTGAGAGTTATCAGAATCTCTTGTGGGTACATAAAAATTCTTAACACACTGCTACTTATATCAACTATCGATGAAAAGTTTGCCTTTACGTTACTTTTATCAAACATAGGAAACACTTACAGAAAAAAAAATAATATAAATTCTAAAGTTAAATGCTAGAAGGCAGTTGATTTCACAAAGTGAATGCTACAGAAAATAACAGGCATTTAAGGATAAAATAATTACCCTCTAAAAGATAGTAAGAATGATTTTTCTCCTTGTTTGCCATGAAACGGACAAAACCGTTTTGAATTCATATAATTTACTTCCCTTCTGATCTGGAAATGCCAAAGAGCATTAAAATCATGGGAAAAGGAATGAATAATTTTATATGACGAAACACAAAGTTTCTGGAGGGAAGAATCCAGAACTTATCCCAGTTGAGCTTGTCTGGCACTGCTTTGGAAAGGATTATACTTCTGTGATGACAATTACTCGTCTGATCACTATCGATGGATAGCGAAAGAAGCTCTGACAAAAATATTCGTAGAAATAGATTGTCTTTCCGAGGAAGATGAATACCCTGGAAAATGATACTTCAAGTAGAATTTTATTTGTCACTGCCTTCAGAAAATCATTTTTTGTGCTGGATAACGATGTTCTATCTTTATGAAAACGTATGATTTTGCTTAAAAATAATTTATTCAATTTTCATCTCCGAATATTTTATATCTGACATTAAAACATAAAGTGTCAGTTTTCCTGTTATTTTAGAATAATTTTAAGTCAATAACTGAATTTAATTCTGATCATTTCTCGAAATATTTAATGACAATTAAAAAGAATAGAGCAAAATTTGAATTCCAATAAAATAAGGATTACTCTAATTCTTTTAATTTGATGTAAAATTAATTAGATTTTAGCTATTATGAAATTCATGGATCTGATGAATTTTATAATAAAAAAGCTGCTTCAGAAAAAAGGTTTAGCATCAATGGTCCCTTTAGAAGCATTGTACAGGAACAAAAATCTTAATAATTATAAAATTTAATCTAAAAAATTATTCTGATCGCATTTTTTTATATCTCATGTTAATTTAATCAATATATTGTTACAATAAAATGATATAGAAAATAAAATTTGCGACAATAATCAAGTACATTTTGAGAAAAAAGTGGCGTAGCCTCAAATTAGAAAGCATTTGATGTAAAGAAAAAGAAAATATGAATATAGAGGATAAGGCAAAACATTTCCATACTGAGTTAAAAAAAACATCATCTGTGCAGAATTCTAACAGCCATATAAAAAGAGAGGATCTTTTATAAAAAACTCCTCGCGCATAAATAAAATGGATTTTAGGGCTCTTATAATGAATAGAATGATTACATCACTTAAAGAAATAAATAAAATTGGTGCAGAAAAGAAATTAATTCTTAAGTGTTAGCTAAATATATCTAGAATAGGCTACTGTAATCATAGAAAAAAAGAGATTGCGCCGACATTCCTCATTATTGAAAATAATTTTAATATAAACAAATTCAATTCTATTGATGTTTAAAGAGATTTTACTACTTTATAAAATTATTGAATCATTACTTAGGAAACTAGGCCGTTACTACTCAATTTCTACAACTTCCTAAATATCTTCTAATGCAAATTCTCTTCAAAATAGAAAACTATTTTTCTTCCCAAAAGAACTGACACTTGGGAAACCATTAAATAAGCAATTCATTTTAATGACAAGTATTCTTTCCATCATCAATAATAGAATAACGGTAGCTTCGGTATAAGGATAAAGTCATTTCATATCGTATCGCAACTCTGATAATTTATAATCTGACTTGCTTTAAAATGTACGTCGTGGACTGAAGATAGTCCAGAGAATAGGATGCAGGCAATAGGAAGCCTGTACAAATATAGTTTCAACTCAGCAGTGATCGCATAATAATTAAGATTTGGAAGTTGAAGTTACCTGCTGACTGAGATGAATTCCAAGTCGCTGCACAGAAGATATTAATCTGAGATTTGGAATTGGATTGATTTTCTCTACGATGCTTTATTTGCTAAAAGCTCTGGGCCCTGGAAAATTGCTCTGATAATTTTCACTATGCTAGTGCTAATGACATAAAACAAAGATGGCTGCTGCATGAATAATAGATAATGCGTTATTATGTCTGCTGGAAATTTTTCTGATCTTTGTAATAGTTCCATTCGAACAAAAACATAACTGCAACTATGCCACCTAAGAGTATACTTGCCACTCTATATTATTACAAAGCGTGTTTGTACGAAACGTAAAATTATTAATCGGTTAATATAATTCCCTTTTATATATTAATTAATAGCTCTGATTATTAAAATGGTAATTATAAGAATCTATAAAAACATATATTTAGCGTCTTTACATCTTTCGTACTTACCTGATCCGTAATGTTGTATTGAAAGTCTTGGCATTTTATAATGTATCTTTAGTATTTGTAGAAAAGTGACGAATCTTTGTAAAAAATTTTGTAATTTGTAAATTTGTAAATTCTAGAGAATTTGTAATTTTATAAATTTGTAATTTGTAAATTTGTAATTTGTAATTTGTAACTAGAATTTGTAAATTTGTAATTTGTAAAATTACTTGTAATTGTAAATTGTAATTTAAATCTCTGTAAAATCTCTTAAAATTTGTTTAGTATTTGCAAAAAATTTGTTTTTGTGAATATTTAGTAATAGTGAAACCTAATTCCCTTTAAATAAACTGGCATTTTCTTTTGCATCAGCAAGAAATGTTTTATAACTGTGCGATTTACTAGTGAATTGAAAGCCTGAAGCAGGGGTAGATCGGGCTTAGTTGGCCATAGGGGCAATGCTGGGCCAGTCAAAGCATTTTATACAAAATTGCATTTAACGCTACTCCAGACAAGAGTGTATAATCCCGCCTTCCAATTTCAGCCAGAAGTAGCGTCTAATAAAGAATCAGTTTCAGAATCTCTAACTTTGCCAAGCTGGAGTAAATTTTCTCACTCATGAATAATTCTTGGAATTCAATCAGCAGAATTTCTGCTTTAGTATTCATTGCATTGCCTATCTTTTATCGTAACCTGCTTCAAGTAATATTTTGAAAATAGATATTCTGATTCTCAGGTTTGTTTTATTTGTTTCACTCTCGCATACGTATGGCTAGCAAAGAGAAAGCATTGTAATCGTCAAAATAAACCTCGGAGGATTTTGATGAATTTCCGCTTAGAAAGTATACGAAAGTTTAGGAGACCACTCCTGCTGGTTTAATAAAATCTCATTGTTGAAAAGTAATGAACTGTGATTTCTTCTGGAAAGATATATTAAACCTTGGATAAATAAAATGAATATTTAAATAAAATTTGCCAAGCCCTATGTTGAATATTTAAGTCAATAGGCCTTGAACCTTCTGCTACCTGGTTTTACTCCTACTTTCCCCTATCTGTCATCACCCCATCTTTATTACTTCTGTATATTTACTGAAAATAAGCCACAAAACTATAATACTAAAGGGTCGCAGACTCCAAAACAATTTTTTTTTCAAAGCTAATTAAAAATGGCTTTTATCTATGGTTATATACAGAAGCATTTTATAATTATACTCTTAGAAATAAAAAGGTTAATCTTTGCACAGATTTTAAATGACAGCAGGCTATACATCACTGATAAAATTTCCAAAAGAAAATCTGAAAATGTTCTGGATTTCTTAATATCCTAATTTTAACCCTCTGGTGTCTTTTTTTCAAAATGGAACTTCTGTCTTGCTAGTAAAAAAAAGAAGGATATTATATAATTTGAAGAATTTTAAATCCAACATTTGTAAAAAAAATAAATAAAATAAGTTAGAATTAAAGGGAAATTCTGGTGAAAAATTTCTAAAGAATAGAGAAAAAATACCTTTTTTTCATATTTCTATGAAAGATTAAAAGGATTATAGAATAATAGTAAAATAAAAAGATCTTTAATCTTTATGCCTAAACAAAATATAATATAGAACGAGGTTTTAAGGTGCTTGTTCCAAATGCTTTAACTAAGTTTCTTTTCTAATTTCGTTATTGTGATAATAGATATAAAGCAATGAAACATTAAAGATCGACTGTTATGAAAAACGCTTCTTTTTATTTGATTTTCTGAATTTCAGTGATTTTAAATTCAAAGAAAGTTGATTTCAAATCTTAAATAAAATTCAATTGTCTTCATTTAAATGTCGAAGGTTATAGGAAATGAACAGATTGAAATTCTTATACAATTACACACTATAATATGACTTATTTCGAAGAGCAATTTTTAAAAAAATAGAAGCAAAATATAATAAAAGAGGTAATAAAAGCAGTTAATTTTAAATACTTGCAATCCAAGGAGACTATTGTGAAATATCAAGCAGATATTTCTGTTGAGGATTGAATGACTGAATTCTCCTGTCCTTCTGGAAATATTTATCTGGAAATCTACTGCATTTATATAAATTATATTGCTGAGATCTACGCGACTATATTAAAGCAAGATTATTTACTTCTTGAAGTTATACATTATTTTATGTCAGGATATCATACCCTTGGTTCCCTTTCTATATCTGAATTAAGCAGTTTTATAAAATAGAGTACAAAGGATTTCCATTATAGTTTCAAAGGTATCTACGTTGAAAAATGCTATGAAAAATGAAGTAAAGCTAAAGAGTAGGGTTGAAACGTTGGTGGAGGAAAATACGTTGAAAATTACTTAAATAGGATTGTTATTAATTGAGAAAAGGAAAAAAATATTATAGAATCTGGTGGAAATATTTGAAATGTTCAGTTTCAACTATAGATCTTTCCTCGGTGTTTTGTTGACGGTTCCATTTCTAGATTTGAAATCTACAGTTTGGAAAATATTACATGAACCCTTTCTTTTTCATTGATTGAATCGCACTGATGTCGAAAAAATAAATGGAAAATGTAGCAAGGATGAAGAGTAGGTTGGAAACTTTGGAACAGAAAAAAAGACATGCTGAATTGATTTAAATAGGATAATTCAATATCTGAGGAAGAAAAATATACAAATCAGAATTGTTGAAAGACGGTTTTCAAAACACATGTTAGATCTTTCCGTAGATATTTTTTTGTTTTAAGCGTATTTTTTTACAGTAAGTATTTTTACAGTATTAAAATTAAGCATGATTTCATTTGCCTTTATTGCAATTTCATTTATGTTATTATTGCACTGCTGGTGGAAACCAGCTTGATGTCTCGCCGTTTGTTTGAAACCGCCAAAACCAAATGGATTTTGATATTGATGGTTTTTAATAAGTGCTCAAAATATAGTGGTATGAAAGCCATGGAACTTAAAAATTTATTTTTAAGCAAAGGCGAAATAAATTTTAAAATGATGGTGTATGAGAAATTGGACTTGATAAATCTACTGTTTATAAATTGTGTATCCGGGCAAGTAGTTTTCACTCCTCATCATTAGAAGGCTTAACCTCTAGATGGGAAGACTCTACACGGACGCCACAGTTGCTTGGCACATCTTGCCGACTGTCACAAATACATATCGGCCTGTATTTTTAGCTACTGACTGTCACGTCATGGGACACCCAACTTTAACGCAATTAGGCTTTAATGGCGCGCCGGTCCTGACGCAACAGCCGCGTATCCGAGAAATCGTTGCCCGGATCGAAACGCGCGTTCTCTGGTCTGCCTTCTGCTAAGGCCCATTTGTTAAAATGTACATGAAAAATCTCGTCCCGATCCTAGGTAGTGAAATATAAAGATACAATGCTGTGTGAATGATATTTGAAACAATATCTTTGCAATATTGTATAAGGTTGTATAATATCAGGTATATAATATCGAGAAATATTGCAATAAATTATCGTGCAAATATGCTGTGATATCTAAGGATGCTTTTAAATATTTAAAATTAATCATCTAATTTTCATAAAGGGGAATCTATAATATTCAATTCAATTTCATTAAATCGTCACTTAGTTACCAAAACACCTTGAACTCAAGCAAAGTTTTATGTCCCCAAGATTTCTTATCCATGAACAAAAGATTTTAGAAAATCCAAAATGGAAAATAAATAGCATTGATTCCAGCTTTTCTTACACTACTGAAAATGAAATTCTGAATTGAAAATTTTATACAGGTAACCCTGATTAAGTTGCTACTAGTCTAACTATCCGTTTCTCAAGTACGCCATCGTCAAAAAAAATCACATGTCATTTCTACATAAATTACTCTTATATTAAAGTTTATGCTAATACTTTGTACAATTAAATAGGATAGTTTATAATTGTTGAACTCCCATTCTTACATAATAAAATTAATAAAAAACGAAAGAAGGCATGTTTTAAAAAATAGTACTTGGAATAATAGTTACAGGGTCTACTTGGTCGTAAATTGGATTCCCATTTTGACACGTAAAACGATGAAGGTAGAAGAAAAGTAAAAAGATTGTATTGTAGGAATTACGCCATTTAATTTGTTAAATCAAATCAGAAATCGAATGGTTTCAATGATAGTCAGGAAAACCAAAATGAAACTAGAAACACGCATCAGCTTTCCGCTGATCAATATAGAAAAGTTCCCGCAACAGGAATAAATTTAGAACTTAACAGTGCAACCTTTATCTCAGAAAAAATCCTTTCTTTTATTTGTTCTCTCATTTAAAAAAAAACAGTTCTAATATTTATATTTTATTATTAATTTTGAAATTTATCCAATAATTTATGAATTACTTCCAACAATACGTATGCATTATACACTTCTTAAAGATTCTTTTTTCTATTTTCATCCAATCTAGCAATGAAGGCCCAGTTATATACAGGACATTTCTGGTTATTCGTATTCATTACCGTCCCAGACTGGTCTGCAGAGACTAATCAGGCCTTACTGTGTCAAATCTTCGATTCAAGGTTGTTCCAGAAATAAATACAGTCAAAATTAAAGAAAGCAGTTTTATAAACGTCTGCTATCAGAAAAATCAAAATACATTTATAAGCAAAAAATCAAGGACCGGTCTCAAAGAGTGATCCAACCAAAAGAAAAGTATCCTGCCCAAAAGACATCCGTCCCAAGAAAGCATCCGTCTAAAAAAGAAGAATCCGTCTAAAGAGCATCCTGTCTAAAGAAAGTATCCTTGTCCTAAAAAGAAAGCATCCTGTCCTAGTACAGTTGACCCAGTCCCAAAAAGAAAGCATCCAACTTAAAAGAAAGCATCCTGTCCTAAAAACTATATCTAAACCACCAAATGGCGGCCTTGGGTGGAATGTTCTAAGATATGGTGGGTTTGGCAAGAACTTGAACCAATAACAAAATATAAATGGAGCCTGCAAAAGTTAGAAGAGTTTAGCAGAGCTACATCTACAAATTCAACAAAGAAAATAATCGCAAATATAGAAATTAAATTAAAATAAACTTTCTCTTCAAAAAAAACATTTTACTCATAATATCACTTACCCATTTTCATTCTTTTTGTTTGTCTATTTAGGTCTGGTTTCGCTTTCACCTTTGAACGAATCTTCTGGTTCAAAAAATGCATTATTCAAGTATAAACTGCGCACCTTTCATTTAAACGTCATTTTGATAAGGTGACTGAGCGATTTATTCTGGCGCACTATTCTCAGCTAGCAACTGCTTTCTCCGATAGTCTGAAGCATGATCCATATATGAAAATGCAGAACCAAAATAAAATTATTTACTTCCAATTTTTACTAGGTGCATGAAGGAGGAAAAGAAGTGGGGCGTAGTTTCCTAATTCTGCTTATTTCTTTTTTTACGTATTTCTGCATTTTAAGACACTCAATGTAGCTTCAACTATTTGTTCCTTTTCTTGTCAGCATAAGCAGTTAATAATCAAAAGCGACTTCACAGCAGTAAAAACGAATGGTTTCAATACATTTTCAACTTCACTTTCTGCCTCCTCTGGCCCCTTGACCCTTCTTCTTCAGCACCTTGTATATCATATCTAATGCATGATATTTTAACCCTCCAGCCGTTAGGTTTCTCTGTGATTGCTGTTTGTCTGAAACTTGTCAGTTAAGAGAAGGCTATTCAAATTCAGGAGGTTTGCACACAAAAGGATTCTAAACCAACCTCAGGCCAGCCTTCGCGCCGTAGGGGGTCTATTAGATCTGCTATAGCAGGACAGATGTTCTCAACTCCTGATTCTTTATGATAGAATCTCTTGTTAGAAACCTTTCTTGAGATTCTCCTTGAAAGTTGGTCAACTGACCCTCCAGACTACATACTCCTCTCATTATGTCGCTGACACTTGGGGGGGGTAAGAGAAAATTGTAGAAGGAAAATCCAAGTCTGAGCACTATATGGAATCTTTTCTTTCCTGAGACAGTCTCAAGCCCTGGCATGTTACAGAGAAAAACACAGATATCTGGCCTGACGCTGAGGGTTAAAGGGATATGGCTTTTCCTGCTAAGGATATTGGTTTGATAAATCTGCATAGGTCTGTTTGATTAAGAGAGGATTTATTTATAAAATGTTTGAAACTGATGGCTCAAAATTAAATAATACCTGTTATGAATTTATATGCTTCTTTTGTTAGAAGATACTTGTGAGCATTCTACTTTGCGTCACATATGAATAAATTAATCGTCCATTTAAGATTTTGTTTTTTGTTTCAGATTCATTTTGTCATTTTGAATTTCTAAGTTAATTTAACGTCTAAATTAATATTGTAAGAAATAAGTAATAACTATGCAACAAAGTAAAAATGAAATTTTATGTTAGTAAATTAAAGATATACAGAGCTGAGAGTTGGCAAAGGGTAATGAACGCAAACTCACGGAAGGGCAGAGAAACAAAAGAAGCGATAGATAAAATAACATTTGGACGGTCGAAACGCCTTCAGGACAAAAATAAAATAGAGAAAGCGAAAAGGGAGATATAAATAATCTTAAAATATGATGAAACTTTTAATTACACTTGCATTACCAAAACTGCAACCCATAGAAGGCTATGTTCTGGGATTTAGTCATGATCCGCCACATACGACGTCACCATCGCCGCCAGCGCAATCCCTAACACTTTACTTTGACGCCAGCGCATATCCATGGATCTGGGAGCCAGAGTTCCCTCAACACTGCCAATATCGAACTTCCTTCCGGCATCGCAACATGCGAGCGTCGGCATCCCTCTAACTGACGTGACTGGACATACTCTTCCTCCCGCGATATGACCCGGGAAGAAGTCACACCTGGCACCAGCAGGTGAAAGGAAGGATAACCTTTACAACTTTCGCTGATCGCAAGTGTTGCCGGAATACAATTTGGTGAAATATAAAACCATCTGGCCATTGGCGGTGCAAAATACTGGCTGAACGTGTCTTTGTCGATGATTGTACAGTCATATTTGCGGTGAGTTGATTGCAAATCTGGCATAAATTTATTCGCATTCATCCTATAACCCTCAAGAAGTGGTTCTCAAATAAAGGTGTCATGGGAGAACGATGTGCAGTCTTAGCTCCCATACACACCTTTACCGCATGCTACGTACTGATCATGCTTTTGCATTGTGGTTCTAAATCTTCTATCCCCACAAACTGTCATGTATGTTCTGCGCACTTTTGCTCAGTAATTCTTAAGAATAGCGTAAATGAACGTGTTTTTATTTATAACAATTTTAATTATTTTATCTTGCTTTATGTCTGTCTGATAGGAAATTCCTCTGTTAGCATAAGTGCATCTATATCTGAGAAACAACAGTTTCCCACACCTGTACTTCATTACCTCTTTTTATTATTAAATAGCTTTTATAAAATTTTATTGTGATTTTGCAAGTTAGGTAGGTGAGTGGAAAAGAAACAAACTGAAACACTTAAGAAAATCTGTATGGTATTATCTCTAATTAAAGAGTGGGGTTTGAAAATATAATATATTTGCTGTAGTCGTCTGTCTGATTGAAGAAATGTAAATATGGTAGCTACAGCAATTAGATGCTTTCTTTTCGAAAATATAAGATGGAAGTTTATTAATACTTTAACTAGTCCGTAGAAAGTAATAAAAATGCTACTTTTAGATGACAAAATAAAACTTAAATGTATCTACAGCATCTTTAAAAAAAATATTTCAACCATGAGTATTTTAATCTTTTCTAGAACATTTTTATTTCAATGCCCATTTTGATTCTTTCCTTTCTCTCTTTAATAATGTAACAGTTTAAACGGCAAGATTTCATTCCTTTGATATGTTTATAAAATATATAAAAAGGAAGAATAAAAAAATAAATGTGTAGATGGATTAAGAAATTTCTTTCATCTTCTAAACTAATTTTAAAAAAGTTATTCTAGCTCTTATACTGAAAATTCCTTCTGAGAGTATTCAAGGTTAGGAAACATTCCAAAAAGATCAGAAAATTGAGAAACAATGTCAAACTTCGGAAAAATATCGAAGCAAAATGTGAAGATGCCTTTTATAAACTTTAACAAATCGGGATACACAAAATCACGTATAATGGATTACCTTTGTCATTTAATTGGTTTAAAAGAACGCGAGCCTCCCATAGCTAAATATGATCCATTTCCATTAACTTAATTATGGATTCTAAATCATCTCAACTGGTTTCAGGCGCAGTGGTTCTAGTTGCGTTTCTCCTAGTAAACGTCAGTGCGCTGTTAAATGAAGAGAATTAAACGGCCAGCCATCCCTATGAACACCACACAAATTAAAGACAGATCTTAATAGCGAGATGAAAAAAATGTCTTCCTTGAAAAGTTTGATATTGGTGCAGGAAGTTTTATGTCAAACTTAATTTACTTTATAAGCTATGAACATAATATAGATTATTAATGGTTTTTACTTTCCTGGTATGCAGAATATAAATCTTTTCGGTATGTATGTAAAAAAAATCTTACTTAATTGATGCACTTCTCTTTTTTCATTTTCTTCTGCGGTAAAGAGCTGCTGAAAAGATAAACATGAAACGCAGGTGTATCATGAGTCGCCAACTTATTCCACTGAAAATACCAGATTTTATAGCAGCATAGAGATTTTTTAGGAGAACATGGAGCTCAATTGCCTAAATATTTCATTGCTCTTACTGTAATGAAAAACAGAATGCAAGTCTGACAACTTTGAAGATAAAATAGTTTGAATCCTTTACTGTCAAATACTATTTATATCTTTATGTTTCATATTTTCTGGCAGGTAAAATTACAATTCCTCTGATCGAAGACACATAAATTAATTAAATAGAATCTCTTAATGGGGTTCTCGAAATAAAATAAATCATTGCAATTATATAATTTATGCCAAGAAATTAAATATTTCAGGGGAAATGTCTAGATTTCAATATATCATTATAATCACAAAATTTAAATGGATGATTTAACCTCAATTTAAAAGATAAAGCTTGAATCTCACAGAACCTTTTCCTCGCAACTAAAGTAAAACCAGAATTAAAAACAAGAGAAGTTCTCCAAGTGTATTTGATAGACAATTAATGAAATTCCCCAAATCTATAAGATATTGTGTTTTGAGCAAAAATAATTAACTAAGTAGTATTGACAAAACTATATTTGTCAAGAAGAGCCAAATAATTTATATGAATGAGTGAGAAATAAGGGATAAAATATTGTGTAGCATCCCAAAATAATTATTTGGCTACATTAAAATTTTTTTTATTTAATATAATTTCATGTCTAGTTTCCATAACTTGTTAGTAGCTGCTAAATATGACTCTTTTTTTCTTAGCTGCTCCTTCCTGAATATACTTAGAGGTAGAGCTAAATTTATCAACTAAATTATGGCAAAAATTAGATGAAATTTTACTATGAATTAAAATTAGAAACTTATATTCTCTTATATGCCACGTAAGCACAGTTTGAGTTCAATTTTGTTGATATAAATTATTTTTACTTAACCATTTTTTGACATTTAATTGCCAAGCAGCAAATAAATCAAAAAATAGCTGGCGAACAAAAAAGTTTTGTATAACAAATGATTAAAGAGAATCGAACATTTAGTTAAAATACTTTAAATTTCTTCTTCCCTCTGGAAGATTTAATCAATGTTTGATTGGGTCATCTGCAAGGCTAATAATGTAATGTTAGTTAAGTAACAATCTTAGCATTTGGTCATAATAATCTTCTTTTAATCTAGAAATAAAATACTTTGTAACGAAAATTGTCTTGTGGTACTTGACTGTGGGTAATCCAATAAGTAGATCCAAAATAAAGCCTTTATTTTCAAATATCCTGCAAAGAAACGTAGTACAAGTGCATTACCACAGCATCATTAAAAATTAACAGAGACTACTAAATCCTTTAACACAATGATCAAAAGCTCTTATTAGCACACTAGCTTGGTTTTGCAGTAATGATAATTAAATCTTGACTCTTCGAGATTTTGCCTTGTTCTTTTCTAACAGGAAGGACTTCATTGATGCAGGGAAGGATGCAATCAGAAAAGCTCACAAACTAGTAGGAAATAGGTTGAAAGTTCAAGGTCAAATTTTAGTTAGAAATTCCTTTGTCTCCAAGTCACTAACTTTACAAGTTCCAAAATAATAACAAGATTTATTATCTCAGGGAAGCAAATTTGATATTTTAAAAAAATATTTTTTGATGGCTTTCATGCTATCATATTGCTTTCTTTACTGTTTTCTAAATCTCCATGAAATTGATAATAATAAGTGAAATGTCTATTTATCTTAAGATAAGATATAATTTTGAGTAGATGGTCAGAAAATTTAGAAAACTGTGGAAAATAAACAAAAAAAATTATATTAATCCTTTTGGATACATTGGAATGCCTAGAGTATTTTGTCCAAATTGAAGGCAGAGTTTAAAAAAATAATTGTTTAATTCTGTTTACTTAATAAATTCCTGGAGGTCCTTCTAGAGTCTTGACTGCCACCTCATGCCAAGGTCGCCAACTGACGCCACTTCCTCTTCTGTTGGGTCCTAGGAACAACGATCTATAGCCAACAATATGAAAAGCAAGAGAAATGATTTTACTGTTAATTTGTATAATTGAGTTTAGAAAAGAGAAAACGGCAAATTTTTAGAATATATATAATGCTCTCAATCAATAAATCAACCTGAAAAGAAAAAAATACTTGAATTTTGTGTAAATAAGACGCAAAGAAGCTTGAAACTGATGTGTATATAATTCCCTTCTAATCTGTGTCGTGGAATGAAAAAATCAATGAAACCTGAAATTTGAAATGTTCCTACTTATAAGAAACACAGAACTTTCCTGCATCCCAGAAACCAAAACAATTCAGATAACTGGAGCCACATGAATTGCTTCTGTAGTATATCACTGCCCTTACAGCACTTCCAGTCTAACAAATGATGTAGATATTCAAAGAGCTTTGAAAAGAAACAAATGGTCATATTTTTCAAGTTAAGTAAAATATTGTCCCATGCTTCTGTTACATGTTTTGTGGGATTTAATTTGTTCATCACGTTCATTTCCAATGGAGGTCACCAAATAATTCCAAAAAAGTTCGAGGCATTCTTTTACTTACAAAGTTCGTGGATTTTCTTTATCTAAAATGAAGATTCATAATATATTAGAATACCTGAATATGTTAAAAATTATCTTTATTATTCATTTCTTGGCCATTCCTGATATAAATATGAACAACCAAAACAACTTAAATCTTCTAGTTTTGAAATTTAATCACAAAGATAAGAGAAGAAAACTTAATTCAAACCAGTGCCAATTTTGTCTACTTGATTGATTGCTTGACTGATTATAATAATTTTAGTAATGAGAAAAAATTACTTCTGGTGTTACTTAACACATCTATTTTTTTAGTTTTGCCGTGTTGTTATGTTCCATTATGTTATATTTTCTTCTGATAAATTTAAATTTAAGAGTATTTTAATCACGAAATAATACATCAAAACTTAGTTACTAAAATTGTGAAAAAATAAAAATAATATGAATAAAAAAATAGATGTTTTATATCTAAAATTGAAAAATCATGTGCCTTTTAAGTCAAAATATTTTAATAAAATTTATTGAGAAGATAACTTGGAGGGAGGACTAAAACTTTTACGCAGATGATACAATCTTTCAGAACAAGAATGTCGTTCATACATGACTCTATAAATTTATACTAAAAATAATTTTTTTCACTAAAATCAGAAAACATTTCTGAGTATATGAGAAGGTGTAAAATACAATAATCTGAAAAAATATCCATTTGTCTGCTTTACACTCATTTAACTTGACTTGTTTTATATCCAAAAATTCAGTAGAAAAAAAAAATTATTTATGCAGACAAATTCTAGTTCTATCTCTATTAATATTTGATTATTTTCATATGATATAAAAAATTATTTGTGTGATAAGAAATACTGCTTGGACCAGAAAACACTATGTATTTTTCATAAAATAAATTTTTTTCATCAAAATATCCAATTCTCTGATATTTACATTGACTCACCTGCATCCTTGCGTTTATAGGTTTCTATCATTCTTCCTGGTATTTGGAAGCATGAGAATTTATATTTCCTTTAAGAAAGGAGAAAACAAACAAATGTGGAAAAGAAATATATACTGACAGAATATAAAACATGGAAAACAAAAAACAAAAGCAAAAAAAAAATAAGGAGGGGAAAAATTCATAAGCAGTCAAAGTGTGTTTCAGTCCTGCGGATGAGTGACCATTATCTCTGCTAAATGAGATTGTTCATGCCACATGGAAACTTAGGAGCTAGTCGGGGTCTTTGAGGTCATTCTGCAGAATGTTTTTCCACTGTGTTCTATGGCACACTGTTGGGAGTTGTGTATGCCGGGAGAGGGTAAACCAACATTTTTGATGCATAGGAATGTGGATCTCTCCTTTTCTTACATTGTTGTGCTGCGTTCAGAAAGATTCTGGGATGAAGGATATGCATATGTGCGAGGGGTGGAGTTTTCTGTATTTCCATTTTGCTCAAAACTCTTATTTTTTATTTCCAATAAAAATATCGACACTTTTCTTTCAATCCTCTTCATTATTAATGCAAATTAATATGAAGTTCTAACGAATTAATATGATTATAATTAAAAGTATTAATGCAAAATAATTAATAAGCTTCATCATTAATTATTCAAAGATAAAATAAGTGATAATCCAAGAGATATATCTGGAAATGAGGATGGGAAGGATCTCCACTGTAAACGCAATAAATTTTGTTCTGGTTTCTAGCTAACGTGCAGTGAATTCATCTATGTAAAAGAAAACTTTTTTTTATAATTTACCTGTGATAGTTTGTTTTTTCTGAATTATCATGTACACTCTTGTACGGTTGTTTTACTATAATGTTGCGTTAGGTTCACAAACTGTTGATATTCATGTTTTTTTTCCTCTGAGGTTTATCAAACATTAGCACATTGAAGTTTCTGGTGTCAACTCCATTTAGTACCTATGCGTTGAATCAATAATGTAGCCAGGGTAGGGTATGTTTGTGTGGTGCTAATCTATTTTTCCTCCAGTGGTCAAAATTGATTCCCAAATGTTCCTCTGATTTAGTGTGAAAAAAAAAAGAGTTTTATAGATCATGACATTCTATCATGATGTAATTCTGTTTGGCTATTAATCTGTGTTACCTTCGGTTTACTTAATTTCCACTTTTCTGTGCAAACAAGCCTGCATTGTTTCGTCACTACTCTTCTCTTCAACACTTCTCTTCTTCACACTCTAAAGCTATTTACACGTAACTGGAATTGATCTGCACCACAGCCCACCTGTAGATACTTATAATTAATGGTTCGCCCCAATTCCTGGTGACATCTTCTGGCGATTCAAACTCACTTTTAGTTCATCTCCTGGGCCGTCCATGTTCTTGACTGCCTGCAAACAATGCATATAACATAATGTTTCGCAAACACTTTTAAGGGTTTGAATAATATTTTAAAGAATACTTTTTTTCTGTTAAGAGTTAGAATAATATTTTAAAGAATATTTTTTTTCTGTTCAGGGATAGAATAATATTTTAAATTTAATTGAAGTGTTTGAGATTCATTTAATAACTAAAATAAAACACATGCGAATAAATAATTCCTGGAATTTTGTCTGATAATAAGTGTAAACACTCCCTGGAATTATTGCACGTTATAAAATTATAAAAACGAAAAAACTTTCTTGGTTAAGGGGGCAGTGGACCTTCTCAGTCTTTCTTCAACAATAAATGTACAATAAGATATGCACTCCAAATGCACTTCAGTGAGTACAAGCAAAATATAAATGCAAGGATATTTATAAAAGCATAGAAAATATTCATTTAAATATAAAAATTATTTCAATAATATGTACACAAAAATTGTATATTATATATCATGTTCCCTGAAGTACTCCAATAAACACTAGCTAGTTGACTGTAAAAAGTTCCATTCACGTGATGAAAAGTTCTTTCAATGGTAAATTGAAATACTGATTTGTTTATATGAAAAATAATTTAAATGTAAATATCCAAGTGTACGTGCATCTAAAATAGTATGAAAAAACATGTTTCTGAACAAAGATACAAATATGTTTCAAATAGAAAAATATGAATATACTAATGTTTGATGTCAGTGACAACAGTATTTTTAATCTTAATGATGTTGCCTAAGCAACTGGGAGTATCAACAAGTCTGGGCCAAAACGGGACAGACCTATAAAAGCAAGACATGCTTTTTTCCCCATGTGGTTGATTATTCATGACTTAATTTAAGTGTATCTGGTGAATGAAAACATATTAATTTAGAAATATGTGCAATTTGTGTGGGTTGTTTTGTTAAAGGATTTGGTTTATTAATTTCATAATTACTTCAGAACATTGTTTAATAATTTCATATGGGACAGAAAAAGGAGGACTTAAATTTCTGGTGTTGGGATAATGGAATTCTTCATAAACAACAAGATCACCTGGGTTAAATTTCTTGTCAACAAAACGTGCATCATATGTTATTTTGTTTTTGTTATGATAGTCCATTATTCTTTGGAAAGCCAAATTACGAGTTTCGTTAACAGGTTCATAATAACTATTTTGACCAATAGGGGAATCATAAGGTAATGTACCAAGTCACAAGTAGACAGGTGGATATTTGGATATTGAATGGAGAGAAAAATTAGGAAAGTGTTAATTTATTACATATATTTCCCCACCGGTCTGCTAAAGGCCTTACACCTTTTTGGTTAGGCCGGGCCGGTGTGGGTTTTATATAAAAAAAGGACTAACTTTTGAGGAATTTCCATATCATACGCAATCTGTTGAACGATGTGTTAAACTAATATCTGAAGCTGCAGTGAAAGATTGTGGTGAGACTGCAGGAGATGGATAAATTTTGCCAAGTTTCAAGCAAGTAAATAACTTCCAATGTTTGACAACAAGGGACAATATTATTATAATACCTAATATTCAATATGCATGAGGTATTATTATATACATTCGTAGATTCAAATTCGTAGATTTTTGTTCTAATCTGTATTCGGTCTGCATGTAATTCAAAAAGAAATATACCAGTATTAATTTCGCAAAAAAATTGAATAAAAAGATAAATTACGTAATAATTATAAAATTATTTCTATTTAATTAATCAATTAATGCCAATAGTAATTAATAATAATAATAATTTCGAAAAATAATTTTCAAAGTACAGTTTTTTAGAAAATCCGATATTTTTTGTTTTTAATTTTTCTCAAATTTTTCATGTCAGAGGAGCACGGTTAAATATTCAGAGAAATTAATAAAAATTTTTGTGGGTTCTGACTGACCCATTATGTAACATTTTCATTGCATGCCAGTAAAAATTTTGGAATTTTTTTCAAAATATATTTTTTCACAAAAAACGGGTTTTCTCTTTTTTTCTGTTTTTCAATGTCAAAGGAGCGCAGCTAAATATTCAATTTTCAAGAAACTTTTTCTGAATTTTAACTGTCCCATTACGCAACTTTTGCGTACTATGCCAAAATTAATTTCGAAAAATAAAAAAATTAGAATATTTCGGCCCACCCTAGTGTGTATGGTGAAATTACGCAAAGTGCTCTCTTTGTTAGCGCAAAACTGTATATTTATATATGTTCTGTGTCTTCATCGTCTTGTGTTGTTTTAGAATACTTGGTTGTCTAAATAAAGAAGAAAATGCAGAGTTCTTTCTTGACTTAAGCCACATCTAAACAAAGAAAAATAATACTTTAAATTGTTTTAGTTACTGCAAGAGCGTTGCGATGGTATTAAATACATTTTTGTATGCACGTTATAGTTGATATAATAAAGAGTAAATTTAAAAAATACCTTAAAGATAGTTTAATCAAGCCTAAAGCATTGTTTTCTCCTAGAGGTTCAAATCTTATTTTTTAATTTACTTATAACTCTGAATTTGACATATTTTAGCATTGCTGTCGATGAAATACATGTTCTTTTCATACTATATGTTTTCTCTTCTCTCTATCGCATGATTATGACGTATAGTCCCTGTGTAGTCCACTACATGATTCCAGTTGGTATTTCAGCAACCTTTCTTGTCCGAAAGTTTTTAAACATTGTAGTTCAAAACCTTGTACGTGCTAACAATACTTATTAGATTTAAATTCGAAAAAATTCAGTTAATATTTCATTTTACGTAATTATTAGTGCGATAGGAAAAAAGAGGTTTGTAATTCAAATATGAGTTTAAAGACTATCTGTCTCAAAAATAGTTTTTCCCATCTTATATACGAAAGTATTGGAAGATAACATATAGCATCATTTAGGAGAATTTTACAATATAAAAGACAAAATCTTTTTCAAAACCTGCATTTAAGTTCAAGGGGCAATACTAAACAGAACGACATCATTTTACTTAGATGAAGAAAAGGAAATACAGAAAAAATGATTGATTTTTAACACACTTACAACATCTGCCATAATTTAAAAAATAATTTAATTTAATTATAATACAGAAATGCCTTCATATAAAAGTATTATTCCATGTCGATTAATCTCCAACAGCTCATAAGGCAGCTTCTAAATGGGCCGTTTATCTATTAAAATGAACTACACAATGTTTCTGGGGTAACTTTAACCAGGTTTATAAAAATACTTAACTATTACATAATAATATCTTATGATGTTATCAAATTGCAACTTCCCCGAAATACCATCCGATGCAACACTGCAGCGAAGACCATGTTTCTTCCCAAAAAACTCAGACGATCTCTAAACCAGCAACTAGCAATGTATTTTACAATCTTGTCTTGTTTCATCACCAATACAATAACGGGTGCCTTCGGTATGAAGGATAACGTCATTTCCAATGCGTTCCGCCAAATCAGATAATAATAATCTGATTCTGTTTAAAATCGTACGTCGTGGACCGGGAGATTAGTCCAGAAATAGGAAGCAGTGCAGCAACAGGAAGCTCTTACAAATTAGTTTCAATCATGCAGCGGATACGCATAATTACAGATTTCAGAATGTTGAAGCTACCTGCTGCTGTAGAATGAATTCCATGTCGCTGGATAGGAGATTATCTGAGATTGGAATTGAATTATTTTCTGCGATGTTTTCTTTTTACTGTAAGCTTCTCTTCTCTCAAACCCTATTCTATTAATTAATACATCAGTGTTAGTTATAAAAATAGAAAGAAATATACTTTGTGTATACTAGCTTAGTTCGTTAATACATCTGCTTGAATTTATTTTTGATCCGTTTGTAATAGTTAGGAATAGAAAAAGATTGAAGTTCAAATCTAACTTTCAAAACTATGCTTTACCATTGAAAGTATTAGAGTTTTCTTGGTCAAAGCCCAGGACGTATTAATTCTGTTTAATATGTTCTACTGTAATGATTAATTTTATACATACTATATACTATAATGATTGTATTATATACTATAATGATTGTAGAAATCCGAATTTTTCAATAAAATATCTTTTCACTATGAAAAATTTTGAAATAAATTTTTCAGGTCCTCTCATTCTTTCATACGTAATCTGATCATACATTTGGAATATTTGTTGTTGTTTATTCACTTTTATTACATGTATCTACTGCTACTGACTGGACAGAATTGTATTTCATTTTTGTTATTTGCAAACAATATTTAGTAATGATACTTCATCATTTAGTGCTTTAAACGTTCAAATATTAAGTTGATATATTTTTTAATGCTTTTTAAAAAATTTTATAAAATTGGTTCGGAAGGATTCCGACAAAATTTAATTGTTAATTGGACAGCAAAAACTATAATAATAATAGTAATAATAATAATAAATCAACTTCACATGCAAACATATAGACGGGAACGTCAAGTGTGAGGGGTAGATAGCATTGTTTCGTCTAAATGGAAAGATAAATTTGAGCCATCAATTTCATTATGAGAGACACAGTGAGGTTGAGAAGAATTTATACAACAATGCTGTAATGTCTATACTTTAGTGAATGGAGTATTTAATTCAAAGGTATGAGCATCGATGTGTTTATAAAGGGAAAGATTTCCAAGCATACAAGGCAAAAGTATTGTGAAACTAACTATTAATGAACACAATAAATGCTGATTGGGAAATATTCAGTTGAATATAATTTAGTTTCACAAACGTTAATAAAAAAATTTCTTATTTTGAAACTCAGAGCTGTATGAAAATTCTATGAGTTTGGAACTTAGAGCTATGCGAAAATTGTTTCAATTTGTAAATTTCTTTCTATAATCTTAATACGATTAGAAACAACTTATGTCATTCAGTTATGATAACCAACTATTAGAACTTAAGAGAACTGATTATACCTAACTTCTACAAGCATAGACTTTGGATTATAAATTCAATAACTTCATGGGCATGATATCCAGATTTTTCACTAATTTGATTTTCAATAAAAAATTATCCATAAGAATAATGATATACTGATTAAAAGATCATAGAATGAAAAAATAAATTTTATTTATAAAGATGTTTTAAAGATTTTTTTTTCTTTTAGTACATGATTTTTCTGAGGAAATTGAGCATAGAAGCATTCTTACCATTCATAAAACTTCTTTTGTACAGAGAAAGGTTAATTCTTAAAGATACTTTGAATGACAGCAGGTAATAATTCAGAGGATAAAAATTAGGGAAGAAAAATTCTGAAATGTTATGTAGATCTTAATGTTTTACTTTTTAATCCGATGCTTTTTTCAATAAAATTTTCGATTTTTGTTTGATACGTTAGTAAAAAAAAATAGCGACGGTATTTCAGGTAAATAGTTTTAAAAAAGTAAATGTGTGTAATATATATATTGCGAATTTCTTCGTAAAATAACCTCCAAATAGCGAAGTGCATTCTCTATTTAACAAACTTTTTCTTGTAATCCAATATTTTTTTTCTTCCTAATTCTCAAAATATTTCTGAACATTTCAATATGAATTACAACTTATTTCAATACAACTTATTCTTTCTTTTAACACATTTTATGGTGATAAATGATCTTGAACTGGATTTGCCAGTCGCCTAACTCACCGAGAGCAGTAAAATAGCTGTCATTCTTTGCATTTCATCCAGGAAGATCCTTTATCCCCCCACACACTAGAAAAACTTTCAATATCCCCCTTTCACCATCAATGGAGCTGCCCTGTGTCCTTGAACTAGTCTCCCGTTTTCTAGATTATTGATCAGAGTCGTGTTAGCAATTTCGGTTCTTGCAGCTGGAAAATATCAAAGTGAAAGTTCTTGAGCATCAAAGAAAAAAAAATTCTTCTTGAGGTGGGTAAAGGCGTGAAGAAAAAGGACATTGCTTTAAAATTTACTATTCCTCCTAACAGCTTATGAAAATAAAAAATCGTAATAAGATATAAAACTTTGATTCATCAAATTCTTGTTCAAAACGTTTAAAAACATGTGTCTATGAAGATGTGGATGAGGCAGTTTTAAAGTGGAAACACACAGTGCGAGATAAAAATGTTTCGATCTCTGGGCCCTTCATAATTGAGAAAGCTCTTCAATTTACGAAGGCACTGGGATACAACGAATTTCGAGGAAGCAATGGATGGCTCGAAGACAAGACACGGAATTATGCCAAAGGTAATATTGGGTGAAAGTAAAGACGTTGATGATAATGATAGCGAAAATTGGATAACGGAGACACTGAGTAAAATTTTAAGACTATAAGCCAGAAAACATCTTTAATGAGAACGAGACTGCTTTATATTTTCAATGTTTGCCTCAAAATACATTAACATTTAAATAGGAAAAATGCTTTGGAGCAAACCAAAGCAAAGCAAGATTAATTGCCATGTTAGGTGCAACTATGACTGGACATCAGAAATTGAAACCATTAATTAATCGGAAGAAGCAAAAATCCAAGATGTTTCAAAGGTGCAAAATCTTTGGAGGTTGATTATGACTTTAACAAAAAATCTTCGATGACGTCAGAAATTTATGAAAAATGGGTGCAAAAGTTAGACAAATGTATGATTGCAGAGTGTCGCAAAATTGCTCTCGTTTTTGACAATTTTCCCGCACATTTCAAGGAAATCATCCCAAAACTGAAAAATGTCACAGTTTTTTACTTGCCATCAAACACTACATGAAAACTGCAGTCAATGGATCAAGGGGTGATAAGAAATTTAAAAATATACCACCGCAAGAGAATAGTGCGAAAAGTTATCATTGCGCTTGAGAACAATAATCCATGTCAAACATGAACTTACGGGAAAGCATATCAGAAATTTCCAAAGCATCGAACTATGATGTCACAGATCGTACTATTCACAACCGTTTTGTCAAAGCTGGAAAGTCAGCAATGAGAATTCGGCAAGTACGGAGGACGAAGACGATATTCCTTTAGATAAACTTTTAAAAAATGTGGTTACAGCTAAGGGAAAAAAGAAGATGATTTTCTTTCACTTGATTCTGAAACTGAAACCTCGGAAACATTAACTGAATTGGATATTGTGGACACTATGAAAAATAAAAACAATACAGCAATGAATTGCGATGAAGACGAAGATGATGAAGATGGATTAAGAAAATGATCATGACGTAGAAATAAACAAACCTTCACATGAAAAAATGCTAAAAAACATTTGAAACAATTCGAAGCGGAATACAGTTTGAAGAAAATACGCCTGAAGGGGTTTTAGGTGCATTGCAAAGATTCGAGACGTATTATGAGAGAAAACATTTTTTAAAACAACAAACTCAGACAAAATTTACAGACTTTATCAATAATTAAATTTAAGGATGCATGTGGTAATGTATGCCTAAACTTACTTGTTATAATAAATGCGATAATAATATAATTAAAATTCAATAATTTTAATATAAAATTATTTTTTTTAAATTGAAAGTCAATTGTATTCTCGGACAATGTTTTGTTTTATTCTTATTTTCCTTCCAGATTTCTTTTTGATGGGTAAGATGTATAAAATAAATACATATTAATTTACAAAATGAAGGTGTGATTAATTTATTTTTAATAATATTTAGTGTTTATGAATTTAAAATCTGTTTCGTGTAGTTTAAAGTATTGTAAAAGGTGAGTCTCTATTTAACAAATTTTCCATATAACGAACTTTTTCTCGAGATTTAGCGACTTCGTTAAATAGAGTTTCCGACTGTATATATATGCACATATATATAAAATGTTTTCGTTGTTGCAGTCATAAAACAGCCGAAGATTAACCAATTTGCTTTATTATATAAATATTTTGGAGAGTGGCGGGCATACCAGTATCTTAGTTGAGGTTTTTTGTAAAAGTGTACAGAAAATCCCCGATTCTCTCAGATAAGGAAATAACAATATAACACGTGATCAAAGTGAAGGGAATATTGGCTATTTTTAATAAATTACGTAAGCGTTTTAGGGGAAAAGTCTAGTGCCAAGGAGACGCGTCGTGATTTTCGGTGGGCACGTGAAAGCGATTAAAATATTCTTTTAGTAATAAATATGCCATAACGAGAGATTTAACATACCTCCAATAAAACGAAACTGGAGTTTAAGAAATGTGATTTTGGAATACACTAATATTGTACTAAGATTTTAAAATATATAATTTTAAAATTTAAAGTAAAATTAAGTGAGATTATTACATATATATATATTATCAAAATTAGCAGAGCATTTTCTTCAAACTCTTCTATAGCAAAAAATACACTAATTCTTTCGTTCATTTCTTCATCGAAAGGTCAAAATGATAAGTTATTATAAGAAGAAAGATTAAGGAATCTTCAACTCCCAAGAAGCACAAAGATATTGTACGATATTGAAATATATTCGCAATATTGTACAATATCTTATAATATTATATAATATTGAACAATATTGCACAATATTGTGGATTATGCTGTGCTACCTGGTATTACATATTAACTA